>JAUIMM010002995.1:80000-149225 GCA_031769625.1 Taudactylus pleione
GCATCTGTGTCATTGACACAGAGCACTAACGGGTCCGTGAGACCCGTCTGTGCTGCTGTGGTAAATAAAAAAAAAAAAACCTGTGTAAAAAGAGAAAAAAATGGCGTGCCCCCCCCCCAAAAAAAGAGCAACCAGCCCCGGGCATTAGTGACCCAGTGCTGGGTGTGCTTAAATACAGGGGACAAACGACATAGGGGTCCCCTGTACTTAAACACAACCAGCACCGGGCTAGTCAGAACCAGAGCTGGTTGCCAAAATACGGGGGACAAACGACGTAGGGGTCCCCCGTATTCTGCGCAACCAGCTCTGGGCTCTGATCCGGTCCTGGTTCTGGAAATACAGGGGAAAAAAATGAGTAGGGTTCCCCTGTATGTTCCAGAACCAGCACTGGACTTTTTCTAGCGGGGGGCTGATGCCACAGCCAGGGGAGCCCTTTCACCGGGCCCCCCAGCCGCAGCATCAGCCCTGACCGCTAGTCAGCCCAGGCCGGGGATCCCTGGAGAGCTGGGGACCCCCCCAATAAAGGGGTCACCCTCTCCAGGGCACCCCAGGCCCAGGCTGATAGCCCGGGGCTATCCCCGCCACCCCTGGTGGCGGTGGGTGGCGGGTTGATTGTGTGGTGTGGTGTAAATAAAGAATATCAAACATTGTCTTTACAAGTAGAACTGCAAGTCCCAGCAAGCTTGCCCCGCATGCTGGTACTTGGAGAACCACAAGTACCAGCATGCAGGGCATTAAGGGCCCACTAGTACCTGTAGTTCACCTGTAAAAAAATGTTTAAAAAAAACACAGGACACACACACCGTGACAGTATAAGTTTATTAAACATACATACACACACACACATGTACACATACTCACCTATGTAACCTGTAGCATCGGTCCACTTGTCCGGTAAAGTATCCCTAGGGGACCTGTGAAAAAAAACATACTCACCATCTCCTATGCGAGGTTCTGTCCTCTTCGTTCCAAAGTAGGCATCCCCGGACTTGGCAAAAAAAAAAAAACGAAAACGCGATCCACGAACTTAGTACCGTTCTATAGAACGGTACTTCCCGAATGAGAGCTTAGCGGCGGGGTATCACCATGGAAACCCCGCTGCTAAGCGTTCATTGGCTGAGAGAGGCCATCTCCCGTCTCTCTCAGCCAATGAACGGCTCCCTCCATTGTAGTCAATGCTGGGAGCCGCAAGGTTATTAAAGTTTACCCTGCGGTTCCCACCATTGACTACAATGGAGGGAGCCGTTCATTGGCTGAGAGACGGGAGATGACCTCTCTCAGCCAATGAACGCTTAGCAGCGGGGTTTCCATGGTGATACCCCGCCGCTAAGCTCTCATTCGGGAAGTACCGTTCTATAGAACGGTACTAAGTTCATGGATCGCGTTTTCGTTTTTTTTTTTTGCCAAGTCCGGGGATGCCTACTTTGGAACGAAGAGGACAGAACCTCGCATAGGAGATGGTGAGTATGTTTTTTTTCACAGGTCCCCTAGGGATACTTTACCGGACAAGTGGACCGATGCTACAGGTTACATAGGTGAGTATGTGTACATGTGTGTGTGTGTATGTATGTTTAATAAACTTATACTGTCACGGTGTGTGTGTCCTGTGTTTTTTTAAACATTTTTTTTACAGGTGAACTACAGGTACTAGTGGGCCCTTAATGCCCTGCATGCTGGTACTTGTGGTTCTCCAAGTACCAGCATGCGGGGCAGGCTAGCTGGGACTTGCAGTTCTACTTGTAAAGACAATGTTTGATATTCTTTATTTACACCACACCACACAATCAACCCGCCACCCACCGCCACCAGGGGTGGCGGGGATAGCCCCGGGCTATCAGCCTGGGCCTGGGGTGCCCTGGAGAGGGTGACCCCTTTATTGGGGGGGTCCCCAGCTCTCCAGGGATCCCCGGCCTGGGCTGACTAGCGGTCAGGGTTGATGCTGCGGCTGGGGGGCCCGGTGAAAGGGCTCCCCTGGCTGTGGCATCAGCCCCCCGCTAGAAAAAGTCCAGTGCTGGTTCTGGAACATACAGGGGAACCCTACTCATTTTTTGTCCCCTATATTTCCAGAACCAGGACCGGATCAGAGCCCAGAGCTGGTTGCGCAGAATACAGGGGACCCCTACGTCGTTTGTCCCCCGTATTTTGGCAACCAGCGCTGGTTCTGACTAGCCCGGTGCTGGTTGTGCTTAAGTACAGGGGACCCCTACGTCGTTTGTCCCCTGTATTTAAGCACACCCAGCACTGGGTTACTAATGCCCGGGGCTGGTTGCTCTTTTTTGGGGGGGTGCACGCCATTTTTTTCTTTTTTTACACAGGTTTTTTTTTTTTTTCTTACCACAGCAGCACAGACGGGTCTCACGGACCTGTCATTGCTCTGTGCCAATCACACAGATGCATGTAGCACGGATCTCCCGGGTTCGTGCTACATGCAAATGGGCACCATAACGCTGATTGGCTTCCTGTCTGCCACTGCAGTGCCACTCCTAGATGGGCCACGTGTTTGTGCCGCCCCCTTGTGTCGCTTAGCATAGTCATCCAGCTTCCTCGGTACAACCTTTTGGCCTAAAAACAATATTGTGAGGTGTGAGGTGTTCAGAATAGAGTGGAAATGAGTGGAAATTAATGTTATTGGGGTTATTAATAGCGTAGGAACAAAAAAAGGCCCATTTATGTGATTTTAGCGTTTTTTTTTTATTTTTTAAGAAAAAATCCAGATCCAAAACACAAAACCCAGAACCCAAAACACGGAAGGGTGGTTTTGGCAAAACCAATCCAGATCCAAAACACGAAGAAAGATCCAGATCCAAAACCAAAACACAAAACACGAAAAGTGTCCGGTGCACACCCCTAATCTAAACATGTGTAAAATATGTGTATAATATATATTAGACACACACTACAATATATATATGCAAGGTCCAGTGCATGCTGCTGAAATAGTTAAATACAGTGGGATGGCGGCACAGATTAGTAATGCTGTTTCTCATAAAGGCACAATAAAGGCCTGGAACATATCTTGCATATGCACGTATATATATATATATATATATATATATATATATATATATACAGTATATAGCTTCTTGTTCTATGCATAGGGCAGCCGGCTGAGGGGCAGGCAGAAAAAGATGATCCCTGGCCGCCTTGATTGTGAATTACACAAAATTAGAGCAGCCAGACAGCATTCTCTACTTGCCTCCCAGCCTGCAGTCACAGAGCCAGATTTAGGGGGTGGGGGCACAATCCCCCGGGCCCCACTATCTCAGGGGGCCTCCCTATTTTAATCACAGCTGCAGCAAAGAACAGGAACTGCACTGCGATCTAGTTTTAGAAAATGGTGTTGCTGGCGCAAATATATAGAAAATGTCCTTCTATGTGACTATGGATATTATACTGTAAATGGTGTGACTAGTGGATATTTGGAAAGAGAGAGATAAACGGGGGATTTTTGAAAGTGTTTATTCCAAAGTGTTAAAAAAATAAAATCAATGGTTGTGATATTTATACTGTACGTATATAAAAACACTCTAAAAGTTAAGTACATGATATTGCTATATATATATATATATATATATATATATATATATATATCACATTAAATGAACATGAAATAATAAGCACAACATAAAATAAGATTAAAGTAATATGAAATATTTAGAAGATTGTGCTGGTGATGAATTGTTCATAATAGTTCACTTGGTTCTTGTAGTATGTAGTGCAATATAATTGCAAAAGAAATTATCCCAGAATTAATGGCTCTTGTACTGATTAAAGAAAAAGGCATTCATGCGGTGACAGATTTAAATGGGTGTGAGCCGGCGCTGTATCGAGGAGATACTGTGCACTAGCGCTCTGGCTCTTACCTTAGTCCAGTGAGGCGATCTGTAGCAGAGAAGACGGATGTGGAATCCATAATCCTCGCTTTACTCCATGTTTTATATGTTTAAACACTGAGGGGGAGATGTATTAAAAGCGGAAGCGGTATCAGCGCACTTATGTGCGCTAATAGCGCTTGTCCCCCATTTATTAATGGTGGGGCTTGGCGGTAACTGACAGGGCCGCTATGCGAGATGGCAGCGTCGATGGGCAGGGCAATATATGAATGGTCAGTTCACCTGACCGTTCCGCCAGCTGCAGCTATCGATATCGTCAGCTGCAGCTTGGCATTGCCCTATCCCCACAGCAAGGATATGGCTGCTCCTGCTGCTGCGGCGGCAGCCTGCTCCAGGGCTGCACGCAGGATCTCGCAATGCTTGAGAGATACCGCACATGATCAGTGGAGCTGGCTGGGAGTGAGACACAGCACTAGGCTGATGCACTATGTGCTCAACCGGGGATCGCCGGAGGAGGTAGTTTTCAATCCCCTGCTCCAAAAGGTGAGATGTTACACAGTATTGCCCCTTACACATTTATGCCACAGTAATGACCCTTATCTATTTATGCCACAGTAATGCCCAATATACATTATGCCACAGTAATGGCCCACATACATTATACCACAGTAATGCCCCTTACAAATTATGCCACAGTAAGGCCCACTTTACATTAGGCCACATTAAGGCCCCTTACACATTTATGCAACAGTAATGACCCTTATATATTTATGCCACAGTAATGCCCAATATACATTATGCCACAGTAATGGCCCACATACATTATACCACAGTAATACCCCTTACACATTATGCCACAGTAAGGCCCACTTTACATTATGCCACATTAAGGCCCCTTACAGATTATGCCATAGTAAAGCCCACTTTACATAATGTCACAGTAAGGCCCCCTTTACATTATGCCACAGTATGGCTCCTTTACATTATGCCACAGTATGGCCCCTTTACATTATGCCACAGTAAGGCCCCCTTTACATTATGCCACAGTATGGCTCCTTTACATTATGCCACAGTATGGCCCCTTTACATTATGCCACAGTATGGCCCCTTTACATTATGCCACAGTATGGCTCCTTTACATTATGCCACAGTTGGCCCGTTTACATTATGCCACAGTAAAGACCTCTTTACATTATGCCACAGTAAGGTCCCCTTTACATAATGTCACAGTAAGGTCCCCTTTACATTATGCCACAGTAAGGCCCCCTTTACATTATGCCACAGTATGGCCCCTTTACATTATGCCACAGTATGGCTCCTTTACATTATGCCACAGTTGGCCCGTTTACATTATGCCACAGTAAAGACCTCTTTACATTATGCCACAGTAAGGTCCCCTTTACATAATGTCACAGTAAGGTCCCCTTTACATTATGCCACAGTAAGGCCCCCTTTACATTATGCCACAGTATGGCACCTTTACATTATGCCACAGTATGGCTCCTTTACATTATGAAACAGTATGGCCCCTTTATATTATGCCACAGTAAAGACCTCTTTACATTATGCCACAGTAAGGTCCCCTTTACATAATGTCACAGTAAGGTCCCCTTTACATTATGCCACAGTAAGGCCCCCTTTACATTATGCCACAGTAAGGCCCCCTTTACATTATGCCACAGTATGGCCCCTTTACATTATGCCACAGTAAGGACCTCTTTACATTATGCCACAGTAAGGTCCCCTTTACATAAGGTCACAGTAAGGTCCCCTTTACATTATGCCACAGTAAGGCCCCTTTACATTATGCCACAGTAAAGACCTATTTACATTATGCCACAGTAAGGTCCCCTTTACATAATGTCACAGTAAGGTCCCCTTTACATAATGTCACAGTAAGGCCCCCTTTACATTATGCCACAGTATGGCTCCTTTACATTATGCCACAGTATGGCCCCTTTACATTATGCCACAGTAAGGCCCCCTTTACATTATGCCACAGTATGGCTCCTTTACATTATGCCACAGTATGGCCCCTTTACATTATGCCACAGTAAGGCTCCCTTTACATTATGCCACAGTATGGCTCCTTTACATTATGCCACAGTATGGCCCCTTTACATTATGCCACAGTATGGCCCCTTTACCTTATGCCACAGTATGGCTCCTTTACATTATGCCACAGTATGGCCCCTTTACATTATGCCACAGTAAATACCTCTTTACATTATGCCACAGTAAGGTCCCCTTTACATAATGTCACAGTAAGGTCTCCTTTACATTATGCCACAGTAAGGCCCCCTTTACATTATGCCACAGTATGGCACCTTTACATTGTGCCACAGTATGGCTCCTTTACATTATGCCACAGTATGGCCCCTTTACATTATGCCACAGTAAAGACCTCTTTACATTATGCCACAGTAAGGTCCCCTTTACATAATGTCACAGTAAGGTCCCTTTTACATTATGCCACAGTAAGGCCCCCTTTACATTATGCCACAGTATGGCCCCTTTACATTATGCCACAGTATGGCTCCTTTACATTATGCCACAGTATGGCCCCCTTTACATAAGGCCACAGTAAGGACCTCTTTACATTATGCCACAGTAAGGTCCCCTTTACATAAGGTCACAGTAAGGTCCCCTTTACATTATGCCACAGTAAGGCCCCTTTGCATTATGCCACAGTAAAGACCTCTTTACATTATGCCACAGTAAGGTCCCCTTTACATAATGTCACAGTAAGGACCCCTTTACATTATGCCACAGTAAGGCCCCCTTTACATTATGCCACAGTAAGGCCCCCTTTACATTATGCCACAGTAAGGCCCCCTTTACATAATGTCACAGTAAGGTCCCCTTTACATTATGCCACAGTAAGGCCCCCTTTACATTATGCCACAGTATGGCCCATTTACATTATGCCACAGTAAGGTCCCCTTTACATAAGGTCAGAGTAAGGTCCCCTTTACATTATGCCACAGTAAGGCCCCTTTACATTATGCCACAGTAAAGACCTCTTTACATTATGCCACAGTAAGGTCCCCTTTACATAATGTCACAGTAAGGTCCCCTTTACATTATGCCACAGTAAGGCCCCCTTTACATTATGCCACAGTAAGGCCCCCTTTACATTATGCCACAGTATGGCCCATTTACATTATGCCACAGTATGGCTCCTTTACATTATGCCACAGTATGGCCCCTTTACATTATGCCACAGTAAGGACCTCTTTACATTATGCCACAGTAAGGCCCCCTTTACATTATGCCACAGTAAGGCCCCTGTACATTATGCCACAGTAAGGCCCCCTTTACATTATGCCACAGTAAGGCCCCTGTACATTATACCACAGTAAGGCCCCCTTTACATTATGCCACAGTAAGACCCCTTTACATTATGCCACAGTATGGCTCCTTTACATTATGCCACAGTATGGCTACTTTACATTATGCCACAGTAAGGCCCCCTTTACATTATGCCACAGTATGGCTCCTATACATTATGCCACAGTATGGCCCCTTTACATTATGCCACAGTATGGCCCCTTTACATTATGCCACAGAAAGGACCTCTTTACATTATGCCACAGTAAGGCCCCCTTTACATAATGTCACAGTAAGGCCCCCTGTACATTATGCCACAGTATGGCCCCTTTACATTATGCCACAGTAAGGCCCCTTTACATTATGTCACAGTAAGGACCGGTTTACATTATGCCACAGTAAGGACCCCTTTACATTATGCCACAGTAAAGCCCCTTACACATTATGCCACAGTAAGGCCCCCTTTACATTATGCCTCTTTTACATTAAGCCATAGTAAGGCCCCATCTCCCTTCTCTTACCTGCCAGGGCCGTGCAGTGGGTGAGCTTGGTGTGGCGCAGGATGGGGCTGCCACACGCTGGGGAATTGTCAGTACTGTTTACATTGTAATGTGGCGCCACTCATGAACCAATTAGAGCTCACGGACTGGCAGCCTCTGCTGAATGGCTGCCGGTCCGCGAGCACTGATTGGCTTGTGACAGGCACCACATTAGACTGACTGTGTCTCTGTGTCTCTCAAGGCCGGGATGCGGCTCCAAACCCACAAGAACAGCAACGTAGCCTCCCGGCAACCTCTCCCCGGCACTCTACCTAAGGGTATATCCCAGGTTAAAGCATTAGTGGACGACACCACTCATTCCCCTTTTCAGATACAAGCCCTGGTGGATAAATAAACCTTACCCCTATTGCATACTCTAGCCCAGTGTTTTTCAACCACTGTGCCGTGGCACACTAGTGTGCCGCGAGCGGTTGTCATGTGTGCCGCGGCGGTCAGCTCAGCGCACTAGTACTGTAGTGTATTTTATTCCTGAGGAGGCCAATGTAGTGTGTTTTATTCCTGTGGAGGTCAATGTAGTGTGTTAAATTTCTGTGGAGGCCAATTTATGTGTATATTTTTAAGTGGGAGCCAATGTTTATGTTTTTTCTATTGGTAACGCACACCGCACAGCCGGATAGTGTGCCTTGGCAATTTTAAAATCTTGTGTAGTGTGCCTCGAGTTGAAAAGTTTGAAAATCACTGCTCTAGCCGTATACCAAGCTCAGCATTATGCCAGTTCAATTGTTAGACATCTTTCTGCACAAGACTGGTCTAATCCCTTAGATGCCACACTAACTAGACCATCATCTGGTAGGAAGGCCACATCCACATACTACCATATATTACATGACCCTTTAAATCTTACAAAATCACAGGCTATTCTCTTGGACACAGATTTTCCCAAACCTGACAATAGATCTTCTTTTGAAAACTTTTAACTACTCCATATGAACACTATCTTCTTCAATGTATAGGGAAATGTTTTACAACATATTTCATAATGGATATCTTTCCCCACATTGTAGATTTTTAATTGGGATGTCTGACTCTGGGGCCTGCCCAAAATGCAATAGCCCGTATGTCACATTCATGTATTGCATGTGGGATTACCCACTTATAAATTATTTTTGGAAACAAGTTAAGCGATTCGCAATGACCTAACTTCTTAGCGATTAACGTCTCTCAGTAGAATGGGCAGTTCTGGGATTTGTATCCCTTATAACTAGAATGTTACAGGGAAGTAAAAAGTTGATGCTTATAATCTCTGCGGTGGCTCGCAAATGTATATTGCACCAATGGATTCACAGGGAACCCCCTTCTATACAATTATTCAAAGCCAAAATGTTTCACGTGTTCCATATGGACTGGCTGGAGGCCTCACTACATGAGGAAGAACAAACTGAAAAAAAAATTCCAATTTGGGAGGGGTTCATAGATTCCTTATCAGGGGACTTAAAAAATCAATTGCATAAATGTTTCCACTGCATGCAATGGTATGGGACCAGATCGCTACTCGAAGACTCACCAATATGCGGATGACAGCTCCCTAGGCCTAACTCGGCTGGAGTGGCGGTCAGGCCTATTGATATTGATTTTAATGTGTCTCTCTCTACACTGTTGGTCCTAGCTTTACATACTTGCATTTTATTTTCCAATTGTATGTTGCAACTTGTAACATGGTTGAAGTATCTTTACTGTATTTTCTTTTTTTTCTCTCATGACTTTACATTGGAAAATGTACAATTTTTGTGCATCTTTTTTCTGCTGTTCCTTTCTGAATAAAAATAGTATAAAAAAATAAATCTGGGTTGCGCACACCAGCGCTACAGTCAGGGCCAGATTAACAATGGGGCGGATGGAGCTCCAGCTCCAGGCCTCCACATAAAAATAGGCCCATCAACATGACAGCATGATTACCAGCTGCCTAACTGGCATTTTAAGTATTTAAATAGTTTTTCTAGTTTTCACCCTAAAAAAAAAAAAAATGCAATTTTTCTATTTCTATGTAGTTAAGGAGACATTGTGCCTCAGTGTAGGGGGTGTACACACCCAGGTGACTTTGACCACACCCACACAGCACCGATCACAGCTCTTCCCCTTCTCAGTATAGGCCCTTGAACATTTTAAGCTCCAGGCCCATGTGGGCCTTAATCCGGCCCTGGCTACAGTATTCCCACCAAATGTATTGGAAGCAGCTGGGCACAGAGTTGTCCAAACTCCAAAGGAAATAGTAATAAAGTAATTGTGCCTAGTGCTAACCCTTATATGCTCCTGGGAGTGTATAGTGGTGCTGTATTGTAAAAAAAGAAAGTCAATATGTCAGATAGTGATATACAGCAATGTAAAGGTAAAATATGACAGTTTAAAATGGCATTGAACAATAATGTTTAATTTGTGTAATTAAGAAAAGTCTTAAAGGAGTCTGATTGCTCCTTGAATTATGATTAAAAAGTAAATTATTCAAATGGATATCAGGGGCTATATTTAGGAAACAGTTCCTGGGCACTGGTTCTGGTGGGTGGGTGACAGTGCTCCTTTAGGGTGCCTCTTTCCGTAGATGACCAATGGGTCTCTACATGTCTCTAAACCAGACTGGATGGATCCTTATAGCAGGGAATGTCTCTGGTTAGGTGTGAGGTGTAAGACACGCCTATATGGGGTTGCAGGTAACATAAGGTGACCCCTTTAGGGGGTCCCTTTCCATATGGCACTTGTGCCTACGTCTCCCTTTTAACACCTGTGTGACAACCTGTAGTTGTGGTGGGCACTGCGTCTGCAGTTTGCGTGTCCCACTGAGTATTCTGTCCCATGCACTGTAGTGTAGGGTGTGGGTATACCCTTGACCAGGGCTTACCTGCCGTATGAGGTTATCATACGTTCCCTCACTAAAGGCTGAAATTAATGCAGTGGTAAATTGAAACAGGAGCGGCGTCTCACAATCCTGCTCTTACCATCGGCAGAGTTTTGTCCTATTCATGCAGTGTGTTGGATCCCGTGTGGCTTCTGTGGGCAGCCTCCAGTCCCTGGCTTCCTTCACAGTGTCTGCACGCCAGGATGGGTGTCAGCGTGCACCGTGTGGGAGAGTGCGGCGATCTGTTGTCGTTGCCCGGATGTTCGCTGGTATGCTGGTATGCTGAGTGGCTGTGTGAAGCACGTGTCGTCAGCAACGTGTTTCAGCCTCACATGCTGCTACTGCCTCAGGTGCTGTAATATCAGAAGGAGAAAGGAAATATAGTGTGTACTGTTGTCTACAAATGGTACTTATGCTATACTCATATACTCGCCTAATAGTAGATGATAACAGCCTTTAGACAATTTCACACAGTTGTCCTACGGTGGTTGCTAATAGTCCTTGATTTGTCCATTTCAGCCTGAGGAAGTGGTCAGATGACCACGAAACGCATTGCCATTTCTAACTGCCATGGAGATTTTTACTTTGAACAGAATTTCTCTCATAAGGTTTTATCCTTTCTCTTTAGATTGTAGAATTGTTGTATTCCTTTTTGTTCTATTCTATTTTTTTTGTCTCATGCTGTTTATTACTAAGTTTTGCCTGAGTTGCCATTTATTAGATTTGATTTGTGTTATTTCACTATCATCCCTCATTTTCTAAAGGCATATGTACAGCATTTTATTGTGATACCCTAATTTAAAAATACTTCACACCTTGACAGATTATCAATTCAGCTTTGCTTTGCCTGTGCTTAGTTTAAGCAATATTCATTTTATTGTGACTCCTTGAAAAGGTTGTGCACACCTGATTTGAAGTCATCATCTCTTTACCGCTGAAGGAAACTCTATAGCATGTTGCCCTCACGGTTGAACTAAACTGTCATTGCTATAGTAATAACATGTGTGACCACCGTGTGGCGCTAAACTAAGCCAATCAATACGAAAAATGAATAGGCTACTTTCCTATCCTGTTCTCTCTTGGGACGATGTACCAGGGAGTTCCCAATATGTAAAAAGAGAGATAAGCACAATAGTGTAATATTGAAAAGATCAGGTGAATTTATTAAAACACACAAACATATAAATCAATCTTAAAAAGGCTAAATAAAGCCAAAAAAATGCCTTTTGGGCATGGTATAATAATATCTTTAAAAAGAGGGGCCCATAAGCCCTGCGTACCAGATCCAAGATGTATAACTGCGTTGTGGGTGCAATGCTGACCGTCCGGACCAAGTCAAGCAGTGACTAACCAACGATAACTGGTACTGGGGGTCCAGGGTGCTTCTCCTCAGTAAATTGACTCTGCCGTCCTTAACGCGTTTCGAGCCCTCCTG
Organism: Taudactylus pleione; assembly: GCA_031769625.1. Taxonomy (NCBI): domain Eukaryota; kingdom Metazoa; phylum Chordata; class Amphibia; order Anura; family Myobatrachidae; genus Taudactylus; species Taudactylus pleione. Next base: position 91,989 of record JAUIMM010002995.1, read on the forward strand.
GCTCTTCTTCAGAAGGATGCAGAGTCTCTGTCCATACCTCTCTTATATACCCCTAACCCAGGAAGTAAATTAGTTCCTCCTGGATCCAAAAATGATGAAACCGGAAGTGACGCATCCCGTGACTTCCGGTTCACGGCTTCCATCTAAAGTGCACAAAAAAAATATATTTTTTTTTTTTCTTTTTTCTTCCTCTTTTTTTCTTCTTTCTTTTTTCTCTTCCTTCTCCTTTCTTTCCTTCTTTCTATATATCTCATTCCTTTTCACTTCCCCTTGCTCTCCTCCTAGGTCCCCCTCTGTGGGATGCCTCCGATCTTTCTCTCCTTTACATAGTCTCCTCCATATTACTCATGGGGCTGTCTTTATGTAAACATCTGTTTTTTCTCCTCCAAACCGGAAGTTGTCATTCTTGTTGCCATAGTGAGAGGTGTTGCTGTTAAAAAAATTCCCCGGAAACCTTCACCATCATTCATATGGTCCACATAAATAAATAAATAGATAAAGAACAAGGATTATGGATTTTTAAAATACATTCTTAAGTAGAAATGGGGGCACAAAATAAGGTGCGAATATGAACATTCCTTTATGCAAACATATAAAATATATATAATATATATATTAAAAATGTTAATAAAAAATTAATGGATTAATTAAAACGAAAAAATTAGTTAAAAAACTGCCTATTAAATGAACCACTTCAACTCAAAATCTTTGTTCAATCCATCAGGAACTAATGTTTTCAAATTAAAAATCCATCTCATTTCATTCTTCGTAAAGTTAGTCTCAACATCCCTATCTTTCCATGTTGATTTAATGTGTTGTATCCCCATGAAATTCACAATATTCCTTGGAGAGCAATTATGCAACTTCTTAAAATGCTCCGATAGGGAATGTGTTTCCATTCCTTTTTTAATATTGCGTACATGTTCCCTCATGCGTGTTTTTAAGGCCCTTGAAGTGCGTCCAACATAATGTAATCCACATACACATTCCACCAAATAAATAACGTTGGTGGTATGGCACGTGATAAAATCCATAATTTTAAAAGTTTTGCCTTTAACAGTGAACTCTGTAATTTTTGAGCAAGATTTAGGGACATTAATACACATACTACAGGTACCACAGCGATGAAACCCTTTGGTGCGTACTGGGTTATTGGTTGAAAAATCAAGTGCACTTCGGACCAATTTACTCTTTAAATTGTCCGCTCTACGGTAAATAAAACATGGTTTCTCTGGAAGTTCATCTTTTAAAATCGGGTCTTTTTTCAAAATGTGCCAATGGCGTTTAAAAACTCGTTCCATTTCTTTGTAATGACTTCCATATTTCATAATGAACGACCATTCACTATTTTTATTTCGGTGTACGTCCATCTTTGGTTTTAAAAAAAGGTTTCAATCCATATTTTTCACCACCTGTTTTGTCTGTTCGATTTGACCTTTTTCATATCCTCTTGCTAAAAAATTATTCTCCATCTCATCCATTTGTTCCTCACACACTTTCAGGTTACTGCAATTTCTTTTGACCCGAATGAACTGGCTTTTAGTTACCCCTTTAAGCCATCTATCAAGATGTTCACTATCACGATTGATAAAACTGTTAGTATCTGTTGTTTTTTTAAAACATTTGGTTTGAAGACAATTATTCTCTATATACAAGCTCAGATCCAAAAAATTACATGTAAATTTATCCACATTAAAAGTAAATTTTAAATTCAATCCATTGGAATTCAGATCCACACAGAAACTTTCCAAATCTTCAAGTGTACCCCTCCAAAAAAAGAGAACATCGTCTATATATCTGTGCCATTGTACCAAGTTCGTCCCCCAGTATCTGCTACTCCAAATATAATCTTCTTCCCATTTTGCCAGGAATAAATTTGCGTAACTAGGGGCGAACTTGGTACCCATTGCGGTACCTACACTTTGCAAATAATAATCGCCATTAAAAAAGAAATAATTATTATTTAAAATGAACTTGATCCCTTCCACAATGAAATCAATACGTTCTTGGTTCATTTCTGTCTTCTCTAAATGCCATCTGGTCGCTGTTATCCCCTCCTGATGATCGATTATCGTATACAGAGAAGTAATGTCCGCAGATATCATGAACATATCTTCATCCCACTTGATATCTTTAATCTTTGTAAGCGTGTCCATGGTATCTCTTAAATATGATTTATTTATATTTTAAACTCTGATCATTTACTTGTTAGACTCCCAGTGCCTGCAATTATTGGTCGTCCCGGGGGTTTGGTTTCGTTTTTATGTATTTTGGGTAATACATAAATGGTAGGTACTAGAGGGCTAGTAGTGTCTAAAAAGTTCTTCTCATCTTTAGTTATCATAGTTTTACCTTCACTTTCTTCTAAAAATTTGGAAAAAAGATTCTTAATTTTATTCGTGGGGTCTGATTTAAGTTTGGTATAGGTCGCTGTATTAAGTTGTCGGTATATTTCATTTTCATATTCATTCTTATTCATAATAACGATACTCCCACCCTTATCCGCTGGTTTTATAACTATCGATTTTTCTTTCTGTAGAGTCTTGATCGCTTCTCTTTCTTTCTTACTCAGATTCCATTTCCGGATGTATTTTTTGTCATTAATACTGTCTATATCATCCAGAATAAGTTTGGTAAAGCTTTCAATGAAGTTCCCTTTAATGTGTAGCGGATAAAAAGATGATTTCTTCTTGAATTTCGTTGGTGGTACTGAGGGGATACCTTCTGCATTGAGCTCTTTGCTAAGAAAGAATTTTTTTAGAGTTATCTTCCGAATTAATTTTTGCACATCTACATATGCTTCAAATGGGTCCATTTTACATGTAGGCGCAAATTTAAGTCCCTTCTGTAAAACTTTCTCTTCAATTTTTGTAAGAGTTCTGGAACTTAAATTAAAAATTCTACAAGGTTGTTCTTCAACAATCATGTCATTAACCCTCTTATTCGTTCGTTTTCTTTTTTTCTTTTTTCTTTTTTTCTCTTTCTTTTTTTCTTTGGCCCCCCTCTTTTTCCTCTTTTCATTTTTACATTCTCCCCAACCTTCAAAACCTTCCTTTTCCTCTTTGTCCCACCCTTAAAAAAGGAGATGTAGATGTGGTTGGTTCCTGATCATTCAATAGTCCATATCTGTTCTTATCCTCAAACCTTGGACGGTTGTCAGTAAATGTTCTCCTGTCATATCTTTTGGGGGTCTTCCATGTATCAAAATCACGTCTGGGCTTGTATTGTCTTTCCTGATAAGTATTCGATGGATATCTATAGGATGCATTAGTTGTTCTCTGTGGTCTCCAGTGATCTCTTGATGTTCTTAATTCGTCCCTATAATTAAATTCTTTGTGATAAGGTAGTGTCTTCTTCATCACCGGTGTTTTCTCTCTAAGACATGCTGGGGTTCCCCCCGGACTCTGTTGTTCCTGATTCACGGTCTTCTTTTTCTTCTTCCTCTCTGTTCTTCCCTTTTTCAGGAAATCAAAGTCTCTTTGAAACTTCTTACATTTTTTATTTACAAGTTTCCTTGTATCTTTCTCTATCTTCTCTTCTATTTTTTTCTCCAATCCTATATATTCTGCAGATTCCTCAAACGGATGAATCAAGGTTTGAAGAATCTCTATTCTTTCATTGAGGGTTTTCAGTTCTTCCCGCCTTTCTTTCAAAATTAACTCTATCAATGAAAATGAACAAGTTTGTAAAATTTTGTTCCATTCTTTTTGAAAAGTTTCTGATAAATCATCAAATGACTGAGTTTTGGTAATTCGTAAACCTTTAGGAATTATTTGTTCTGCCTGGTATTTCTCCAGCGCCGCTATTTCCCACCAGAGTTTATTTTCCTTTAATAAGCTTTTGCTCATGGTGGCCATAGCTGTTTGAACATCATCGTCCCTCATCTCAACTTCATCAAAATTTTAATAAAATGCGGATTGTACAGTTTTTTTCTCTCTGAGAAATGGGCATACATGATGCAGCTAAAGTGTACGTATTTATAAGGTAAGTTTGGATAGGTGATCAAAATTTGTTTAATACAACACCTCAGCGCATCAAAAGTAAAGCTGCCAACAGTGGAGACACTAGGGTACCTTAAACCCCTAAACAAAAATAAGTGACAATAGTAATAACATGTGTGACCACCGTGTGGCGCAAAACTAAGCCAATCAATACGAAAAATGAAAATGAATAGGCTACTTGGTGGTATGGCACGTGATAAAATCCATAATTTTAAAAGTTTTGCCTTTAACAGTGAACTCTGTAATTTTTTAGCAAGATTTAGGGACATTAATACACATACTACAGGTACCACAGCGATGAAACCCCTTGGTGCATACTGGGTTATTGGTTGAAAAATCAAGGCACTTCGGACCAATTTACTCTTTAAATTGTCCACTCTACGGTAAATAAAACATGGTTTCTCTGGAAGTTCATAAATTCACCTGATCTTTTCAATATTACACTATTGTGCTTATCTCTCTTTTCACCCCCCGCAGCCTCTTCCAACGTAGCAGGTAGGCCCTCCGTGAGGCCCACCATATACCCCCCTCCCTAGACCGCCAGGATTGTCGGGCGCTAGGCCCGTGGAGCATTGTCGGGCACTAGGCCCGTGGGTAATTAGGCGGGCACAAGGCCCGGGGCACTATAGCGGGCATTAGGCCCCATGAAAGGATTGCCCCATTAGTAGGTGTAAGTGGCCTGGGTACTAGGCCCAGGTCACTATATAATAAAGTAGGCGGGCAACTGCCCGAGCCACCCACCATATAAGGTGGTCTGGGCATTAGGCCCAGACCGCTAGGCGAGCCCCACAGACAGGCAGGCAAATAGGCCTGAGCCCCATAAAATGTGGTCTGGGCATTAGGCCCAGACCACTACCAGAGCCCACCGTTTGGCAGGCACCTAGGCCTGAGCCGCAGGTAAGACCCTGGGCGTTAGGCCCAGGGCCCTGAGCCCATTAGCTGCAGTGCTAACAGAGAGGCGGATGATTAGAGGTGTGAGCAGTGGTGGAGAGCTGTACGGCTTCCACCCATGAGGTAGTGGTTTCCCCAGTCACAGAGAAGAGGAGCTGGCCAGCTCTGGATAGGTAGCAGACATTTAAAGGGACAGCACTGTGTTTTGCTCTTGTCTATTTAGTCTGTGTTTGGTGTTCCGGCCGATGCTGCAGGTAATAATCGTCAAACCATTTCACATCTGGCGACTGCAGCTTAATGGTAATCCCTCCGGCAGCCTCTCGCTGGTAACTGTCTGTCACATCGTACCTGTCAGCCCAGTCATCGCTGCGGAGATAAAGAAAATGATAAATCACCAGTGTTCAGGATATTGTATAAGAATGTGATTGATGTATTTATCTGCTGAGAAGTTTTAGATGATCAAGTTTATTAAATCCCCACAGATCTCCTTTTTGGAGCCTCAAACCATAAAACAAAACCATACGTTGGTGTAAAAAGGAAAACCGTTATTTGTCTTTCATTTAAAGAGCAGGTACACTCATAATCGGACATTAATATATATCAAAGGCAATTTATTACTTAGCTAAATAATAATTAAATATTTGAAGTGTTTATATTTAATATCTGTATCCAGTAAATTATCTGTCTCATCCCTTTTGTGACAGCTGTCATCTTTATAATGCTCTTTATGATGGAGAAACTATCTGAATACTGTAGCTCCTAATACTCCATATAGGACTTCTGCCTAAAATTGGCAGTTGAAGACTCAGACAGATCTGTTGCTGCTGTTGGGCAGATATATGGGGAAATATCTGAAAATCCTCAGCAACATCTGAAACAATGGAAACAGTTACCCTGTATTGCAAACCACCATGTTTGCATAGATATGTTGCGTGTCAGATATTTCAAACATGTCTGCAAAATGGCAGCAACATCCATGTCTTTAACTGCTGATTTTATGGTTATTTTTCTTTTTTGGGTGACCTTAATGGGCAAAATAACTGCCCATTATTCTTTGGCCAATGGGGTAGCAAAGGGTGACTTTCTTTTAAACATAGTGAAGTAACTGTGGTCTGGAGGTAACTGTCAATCACTTGCAGTCTCCACTCTAGGTGGCTGACAGTTACCTCCAGTTAGGTTATATAAGCTGCAGAATAATTAATATAACATTTTTATTATTCATTATTTCCAGTCATTCAGTGAAAAATGTGGTTCTCATGGCAATTTCATGTGTTTATGATGATTTAAAAGAAAACTATCTGGTTAGCCATGATCTTGCATGCCAGGCTTATACTGTAAATACTTTGTTTAGCATTAATCTAAAGTATGGAGAAAAGTACTGCAGGGGTCACACGATGGCATGGAAAGTGTACGGTACTCTTCCTGATTGTAGCAGACCTTCTACATACTGTGATGTAAAAGTGTATTTACACTATAATACAAATCATTACTAGTAAGCAGACAAAAATAAACAGGTAAGGAAGCTGATATACGAAAACTGCATTTCTGGGGGTTTTACCACATATTTGAGCTTAGCACATCCCGCCCTCAGAGAGAGACTATGGGGCCTATTCATCAAACGATAAATGGCCCGGTAACCATGCAGAAATGCTAGTTTCTGCATTTTTAAGTTACCGGGCCAATCATCATTACGGGTCCTATCGTATCCCCCGTTATTCAGCAAACTCAGAAAACTGAACATTTTCAGAGTTTGCTGCCAAGAACAAGCCCCATCTTCAGACGGGTTTTTTTTTCTTGGATCCCCACTCCTTCCTATGGGAAGGCGTTCCAGGGAAACAAAGTGGGATCCGAGCGGATCCCTCCACCGCCTCCTCACCATCTCCCCGGCAGCTGTATGCATGCGTTGCCGGGATGACGGGGAGCAGGTAAGTAATGCAGCTACAGAAGTAGCTGCGATACTTTCCATGGGGACAACCGCTTTTCAGAGCAGTTGTCCCCTCACCAGAGCAATGATGAATTGCTCCGGTGCCAGGCTTCCCCCGCTGCAAGTTGGATACTAAAGAATCCCTCGCAGCAAGTTCTAAAAGTCATCATCAGAGGCGATATAGCCTTCGATGATGAATAGGCCCCTAAAACATTTTTATAGTGTAATCGATGTGCTGCCTCAGTGGGTGTTACTAATGATGTAGAGAGGCATGACCAGTGCTGTGGTCTGCACCGGGGGTGTGGTATATATATATATATATACACATATATACTGTATATATATATATATATATATATACAGTGCCGTAGCAATGCGTTCCAGGCATTGCTGTGAGGGCAGCATTGTGACCATCTGGAGCGTGCTAAGGATACTCCAGGAGGAACTGCTGCAGACACCCTGATAGCCAGATGCAGGAGCTGTGGGTGAGCGGCGGAGCAGCTTACAGAGTGCTGCGCTCTGTGCGGCCTCACACCCCTATATATATAATATACATATATACACACACATACAAAAGCCACATTCCCCTTATATGCCATGAAACCCTTCTGTATGAGCTTCCACAATTGTTAACTAACTTACAGCAAACAAAATAGTGATGAAGAACATGTCTCCCTATTGTGACACTTCATAGCTCTGTAAGACGGCATTGCTGAAATCCTCTGAGGCAGCTCTGATCATATTGCCTTTGTCTTCCCACATAGTATACATTGTGTGACGTGTTAGCAATGGAACCAGACAGCAGACTGTCACTGTAATGTGCAATACTATATATATGGGCAGCAGGACAGATTTACACAAACTTGATATGACCTAATCATTGGCACTGATCTCACTCAGGGGCCTATTTATTGATGTTTGCAGGTGTACCCACAAATATTAAGGATCCCCTGACTGTATCTATGGGGGAACCCATTTTTTATTGAAAAAGCAGCCCCTATAGTTTTCAATGGGGACTGCTTATTTGCCAAATTTATATTGTTTTGGGGGTGGTTAAGGCAGAGATATCTAACACGCTACATATGCGTGGTAACTATATATTAACCGGTGATATGTTCATTGATTGTGATTGAAAGTACAGTTCAAAAATAACAATATCTCTCTTACCATTGGTGCTCCCCTAGAGTCAGTAAATGAAATGGCTAAAGCAAAAGTATGTGAGGACCCCTATGTACAGATCTGCCCAGCTACATTGTTGTCCATAGCGCAGCGAATCGCACTATACGTGGCGCTAGATGGACTCTCGCATTCGGAGATGCGCATTCGCATCTCCATAGGATATAACTCCCGCGATCAGGGATGAGCTTTCGCGTCTCCATATGCTTGAATGGAGACGCACTCCCGCGATCGGGGACACGCCATAGCATAGTGCGATCAGCCACAATCAACGTGGGCGCATCTGTATCACCAAATGGTGAAAAATGTATATAACACATGTAACTTTGACAAGGAAGATAGGCCCCCCTAAGCTCTGGGCCCCATAGCATATGCACCCCTTACAGCTATGGTAGTTACTCCCATGTAGGGATGGCCATCGATGTTTCTGAAACATCGATTAGTTCCTGTTCGATGTCAACTAGTTTTTCCATCGATGGAAGAGAACCATTGGTGACTATGAGAGGATGGTTTTCTATTTCTCTGTACATGATTGAGCTTAGCCCTATCCCTGGCAGTCACTAAGCTCTGCCTCCATTTTTGATTGGCCCTACATGCCCCGGCAGTGGTGACCGTCGAGGGGGTGCAAACCATCGATGTTATTACTGATGGGCCCATCGATGGTATCCATTGATGGACACCCCACTGATGGCCATCCCTACGCCCATGCATACACATAGTTATGCATACACACCCATACATACGTACACATACACACACACACACAAATCATTAATCGATTCTCCTCACCATGAAAGCCATTATGTAGAAATAACTGACCAGGCTCCATCCAGCAGCAGCTCCTCCTGTAGTCTGGTGGGCGGAGCTTGTGACTGACAGGCTCAGGACCCGGGGGAGGGGCGTGGCCACCACACTGCCTTTCTGTCTCATTGTGACTGATCTCACTGACAGGTGAGAGTGCGGTGCAGGGGTCGGAGGAGGTGGGGCCTGGGAGGACGGCTGCTGGCAGCCTGTGACAGGGAAAAGTTTTTTTCCTGTTAATCCTGTCAGTCTCCTGTGGGCCTATTTTCAATGGGGGACTTGGAACTCCATCTGCCCTATTATTAATCCCTAAGTGCCCTATGGGGACTTACTATGGCTCTTCTGGGGCCTGACAGTGAGTTAAAGGCCCCTGATCTGCTAGTTTGGGCACTCTCTGCAATGGACAATCCTAACAGGGTGAAATATCCTTGGGCCCCCCTGCTCACTGCAGGCCCCAAAGCTGCTGCATGGACTGATGATGCCACAGGAGTTATGGTGAATACACAGTCAGATTTTCCTTCAGATTTGTAAAATTACGATTTAAAAAATCATTTAATCGTTCATATCTGAAAGTAAATCTGACATGTGTCCCTGCATACGCGTTCCCGTTTGTCAGATAATGACATCTGATGTGTTTGCACTTTGCAGTCAGATTTGGTCGATTTTCATTCATTTTATTACAGTCAAAAATCGTTCGTAGTTCATGAAATCGTTGGTAAAATCGTTCAAATGATTTGTCGTTTATCGCTCGTAGTTCATCGTTCTTCTGACAGATCTGACCGTGTGTATGCACCATTAGGTCCCTATCTGTTATTAACATAATATTAGCTTAGCTCCTCCTACTTCACACATATAAATGATGGGGATGTCAGCGCGAGACTGCTCCGGGCTCTGTCTTGGCACTCCAAGCAGACAGTCGATAGAAAAACACCCAGGCGATTGGAGAAGAGTCCACCTTGCTGACTACAGAGAGTGAGCAGAGGCTGATTTCTGGTCCTGCAGGTTGATCTGGTACCTGTAGTGACACTAGCACAGCAAAGTGCATGCTGAATTGCATCTGAGTGAGCGGTGAATCCTATCATGTGGTCGGCAGATATGGTCAGATAAAGCCAATATTGAGTAGATTGTTCTCACTACAAATGATATATAAAAGGGCCCCAGCAGTGCACTTACTTATTCTATTCACACGTGTCCCGGGCTAATCACATTCAAGCTAGACAATCCCTAAAAGACTTCCTCACAGTGCACACAAGGACTGCTAGGTGAGGGGTATTCCATGCTGGATGGACAGTGTGATAGGTCACCATGATAGATACCGCAGCGCTGACTCAGCATACAGTCACATGTTCTCATAGATCTCAGATCATTGGACGCGCCTGTAATGGCGACCGAATTACGTGTGACTCAGAACCAGGCCCATAAAGTATTAAGTGTCTCCCCATCATAACTACATTCTTACTGGCTCTAATAGCAATCATTTCATATTAGCAACTTAATATAATTAATACATAATATTGACTTATTAATCTAATTACTCATTAATGTGTCCCCTTAATATATTAATTAAATATTATTTCTACATTATATTATATTATATATACTTTTAGTGATATTGTTTGATGCTGTCATTTGTTTCTGTCTGATATCAGTGTCTGTTTTATGTATGTACTGCTCATATGCCATTCTGTGATGTTTATATGCACATGTGCTCCCTTATATGTTATTGTTTCTTTTGTTGTTTCTTGTTTATGTGGTTTTATTTTACTTTCTTTTTGTTTTTTATTGTGAAATGTGGAAAATCAATAAACTTACTTGATTAAAATATTATTGCTACATAATAACGGATATGTGGCCTCATTTGTCCCTATTTTCTAGCTGGAAATCTATGAAACATAATTCTTTTAAATGTAACAATCGCTGTGATGGGCGTCCCCCAACAGTAAGCAATGATATAGGAGATGAGGTTCTCTGCAGAGTATAATTATTCCTACATGTATTATATAAATCGAATAGAGATATAAACCCAAACCAAGCCGGTCCTATAAGCTCTATATATTTCCCTTCTCTATACAGGAGACAGGAGCCCTGCTTAGGTGAGGGCCTGTGATGTCATGTGCATGACATCACAGTGGCTCTGGCTGTAACATAGACATTGTCTGACATTACCCAGAGTCACTGGTGATCTAGTTGCTCAGACTGTTTAGAGGCATTAATTTGTCTCTCACCAGATTCGTTATTATTGGCATTTAGCTTTGTCCTCTATTATTATATAGAAGGTAAAGGCGACATTTTATATCCTCCGGTGCAGAAACTGATCCAGGCAGCATCAGCTCAACATCCAGCATCGCTGCTGTGCTCAGTAAGGTGAGTGGTAGCTGAGGGGGGGAGGGGAGGACGGGTCTTGGTTATAGCCTGAGAAATTGTCATGTTATATTTCCTGCTATAACCAATCCATCATTATTTCATCTATCACCAGCTCTTATATATATCTGTCTGTATGTGGTAAACTTGGAAGAATTTGGTTATTTAAAGATCATCAGTGGTGTCATTAGGTGCACTTGTTGCATGGAATATGGGCAATGCCAGTATCCATCAGATTGTGACCAAGCAATGCACTTGGTGTCTATATTGTTTCTAACTGTCCCTAATTTCCAGGGATAGTCCCAACATTTAAGGGATTGTCATAGAACATTTTGTTCCTGGAAATTCTCCTAGTTCTCATTCTCAGTAATGACTAATAGCACAATATAATCCCATTTATCTGCATGTTGTATGTGATCCTTACCATGTATTATTCACTAGGATTAGTAAGTGAATATTGAAGAGCAGTATACAAGGCCTAAAGCATGTTATATTCAGTGACGTTGTCATGATGGCGATTGCAGTGTGCCACCCTCCTTAGAGACAGAATTGCACGTGAAGGCGCTTAGATGCAGCTGTTCATCGGCAAATGCTCCCTGAGACCTTTATACCAGTAACGCATGAATATTAGTCACCTCCATTCTGTGTAGCAGACTGGTTCTCCTTACAATATATTATATGCAGATTTATCTGTACGATTGTGTGAAAAGGAATAAATGAGTGTAATATTATTTCCTATCTGGTCCCCAGAGTCAGCAGTGGCAGTGGCCATACTTACACTAATAGAGAACGCTGCAATCCATATGATCCTTATTTGCATAGTGATGCCATTGGCTTCAGCCAGTAACTCTCAGCAGATTGGCTGTTTATCACATAGTTAGGAAACTGAAGTTTTGTGATTGGAATTTATAATGTATAAACTTATTATAGTAGATTGCTGTCTATGTGTTGTTACATTATTATACCATACTTGACTACTCTTTCTGGAATGGCCGGGAGGCTCCGAAAATCATGTGGTGCTCCCGGCCGCCCGCAAGAGAGGGCAAATCTCTCGGACCGGCCACCAAGCTCAAATCTACATTGTAGGGAAAAAATAAAGCTGTTCAGCATTTGTGGGCTACAGGCAAAAAGCAGCCAGTACTGTATTCATCCTGCATGCAATAATAATAAGTGTATTTGCTCCCCTTGTATCGCAAAATGGTTTGTTCCAGATACCAAGTTACTTGGTTTTTATTTATTTTTTCGCTTTGCTCCCAAATCACAATCAGTCCCACTGTCTCTTGTGATGAAGATCATTTTATTTATTACAATATGTAATGAGGACTGATGGAGCTTTTTCAGCCTTTTGTAGAAGATAAGCATGTTACTAAATGGAGCCGGTCGGTCAGTAACCTAATTTCCCATCTCTCCCTGGCTGACATTTGTATTCTGCATTTGCCTGATCCAGCGTCCTATCCATCTATCTATATAAGATGTATCTATTGGTAATGGCATGTATGCATATTACAGGGGACATATACAGCTGGGATCCTTCTATATTACAAAAGAAGAACCTGACTGATACATAATATTTATTGATCAATGTCACCCATGTTGTTATCCTGATAAGAACTTGTATCTATAATTCCAATATCACTAAGGACGGCACAGTCCACCTTCCATTCTTCTTTTATACTGGTAGATTTCCTATTCATTGTGTCTCCTACTGTGATGTCCCTCATAGCTGATTTCTCTCATGCTAGCCAGACATCTGATCACTGTAGGAAATGTCAGTAAAGCAGCTTTGCTCTAAGTGTAACAACTAATGACTTTATGTGACTACAAATTTCCTTTGTGTAACAGGGAGAAGAGCGGAGGATACACTAATTACCCGGAGATATGGAGGAGAAATCTCCAGGCTTACAGGTACCTGTGTTCTGCAATGTGTTAGTCACCTCTCACTCTCAGCAACCAGATAGAAGTAGGACTTATGGAGACCCAATAGGATGTGTAACAGTAATACTAGCCAGTGCCCATATATATGAATGTAGGGGCAGGGCCACTGAGACAGCCACGGGGCCTGGGTACAGAAGGGGGAGTGGCCAAATCCAGGAGGTGTGGTCACACTCCCCATCAGGAAAGAAAAGAGACAGCACACTGGTAATTAGTACCCAGTCCCCCTCTCTCCCGGGGGCCTGTGTAGGGAGGGAGGCGCCATGCAGTGTAATAGTTGTATTTGAGGTTTCCTTCCTTAGGTGCTTTCTCTGTATGAGTCACAACATATATAGAGTCAGATTAATGGTTGCACCTCGTTCATCTCATCTTAATAATCCAACTTTATATTATTTCATGAAATTTCCCAGTGTAGCTTTACATAATGGCGGCATCAGGATAAACATTTTATTTTATTGCATTATTGCTACAAGGTGCAAATGAATGTGGAATAGTTGCACCAGATTTTCTCCCTGTGTTACATCTCCTGTCATGGTTGCTGTGACGATTGTCCTTTTCCTCCTCAGCATAGAGTCACGTGGATGCTGGTCAGTTCCGTGGTCTGTGCAGTATTGGGATCGTTGCAGGTTGGATACCACTCAGGAAACCTCAACTCCCCACATTCGGTGAGAAAACATCACAATCACTGGTTCTTTCTGTTTTTCTTGTGTTAATAATTTTCAGCAGGAATTATGATAAATGTAATTGGAGTCAGGATATGGAAGAAATGATATGTAGAAAATCATATAGGGTTCATGTGTACAAATTATTATTATATGTGGGTTAAGATTGTGGGTAGGTATCAGCAAGGCCATAATTAGGGGTGTGCGAGCAGTGCCTCCAGCCTCGGGGCAGCAACATCGCTGACCCATGGCACCTGCATGTGGCCTGGAATGGCACCCTGCAGCCTGTAGAACTGCGGCAGAACTGTTTCATACGTCCTTAGGATAGAGATGGCCATCAACCACTGAGGGTTAACCATCATCGATGGTTAACTACCGATAGTGGATGGTTTTGCCATCGATGATGGAGAACCAATGTTTCTTCACCATTGATGGCTCAGAGCCCTCAATGGGTGTTTTTCTTTCTGCTTTGCGCTGAGACCCAGAACCTGCTGTAGCTTTGCCCCCTCACACAACTCGGAAATCCTCAGCCCCACCTCTATTTGGCCCATTGCCCACTAGTAATAAAGCAGGGATGACCATCGGTGGGAAAAACTATTGATGGTTTCGCTGCACAGGGTGGATTATACCCATCTATGACCCTGGGTATCAGACCTGAATGGTTAGTACATTACAAAACTTGTTGATAACCTGAAATACTAATTACTAAGATACTAGTATAGATGAGTAGGGGATGCCAGCTCCTGGGAACATGATGTTACTGCAGTTACACAGTAAATCCTGGGTAAAAGCCGGCATGAATTTACATAATCCAAAAATAATTCTTCCGTTAAAAAAAGAGGAAAAACCCCAATTGGAACAATTAATATAAATAACTTTTCATTGTAACTGTTACTATTGGATCCTTCCTGGGCCTCTAGTCTCTAATCTCACACAGGAGAACCTTTGCCATAGACAGACGTGTTCCCACTGTCTGCAGGGCACATTGGGTGGTATCTGTTACTAGGTAGTTGAGATCCACATAGAATTGATACCAAGCTGTAATAAATGGAATATGTGCATGTATTGATGTTTAGTTCCTCCGAATAATAGAATCTTTCTCCCCAGCTATTTGAGCAATTCTTTATTGGCTCATGCTGGACGCGTTATGGGAAACATATTTCACCACAAACCCTGACTATACTGTGGTCCGTGACGGTCAGCATTTTATACTTTGGGGCCTTTATATCAGCTCACTTTGCTTCTCGGATGGCAAATAAATATGGGAGGTAAGTTCTACTCTCTTTTAAGTCATTAATATTTTATGTTAATAGGATATTACTCAGTGCTGTCTGTGTGATGTTACTCAGTGCTGTCTGTGTGATGTTACTCAGTGCTGCCTGTGTGACCTTATACAATGCTGTCTGGTGCACAATGAGTGCCCTATATACAGGGCAGTTTCTAGGGTCTGAGGCTCCCAGTGCGAGCAGTCAAAATGCACCCCCCCCTTCCCTCAAGAAGCAGTAATATTGTGGGCGTGGCCTAATCATGGGGGGTGTGGTACCACAGTAAGGGAGCGTCGTCTTGAAAGACCACAGAATGTCAGCTGCTGTGACTACTGAGCCCAGGGGTGGCCTTCGGCGCGCGCTCAAAAACTGGGGTGTGGCCTAGCTGTCACAAACCCACGCCGCACTTGTGTGTGCATGCCTTTGGTGTGACATTTGCAGAAGTATGACCTTGTATCACACCCGTTTTTTTTAGTAAGGTTGGGGGTCGAGCCCAGCACATTGAAGATACAAGCCAGATACACATAAAATACACTGTAATAAGCCAGGTCCACATAAAATACACTGAAAAGGCCACTTAGGGATTACACTGCAACAAACCACTTCCACATAAAATATATTGGAAAAGCCAGAACCACAAACTATGTTTTAAAACCACACGTGCCCCCTGTATTTATGCCCCTTATGCAGTGCCTACAGTGGTAGTGCAGTGCACCCAGTAGTAGTGCCCCCTGGAGTGGTGCCCCCTATGCCATGACCCCTATAGTCTTGTGCCCCCTGTAGTCATGTCCACATTAGTAATGTCCCCAGTAGTAGTGCCCAGGTGCCCTCAGTGGTAGTGTTTCCCCCAGCAGAAGTGCCCCCAGAGTAATGTCCCCAGTAGTAGTGCCCAGGTGCCCCCAGTGGTAGTGTTTCCCCCAGCAGAAGTGCCCCCAGAGTAATGTCCCCAGTAGTAGTGCCTCACCCAGCAGACATGCCCCCCCCTCCAAGTATTGTCCCTAGTAAAAGCCGCGTGCACACACAAAAAAAAAAAAACACTAATACTTACTGGTAACTGAATCTCAGCAGGCGCCCGGCAGTTCACAGGCTTTCTACAGCAGGGGTCGGAGGAGGCGCGCCCCGTGCGATTGCACGGGTCACCCGGCCCTAGAAACGGCCCTGCCTATATATAGTACACATGTAAATTGTGTAGTATATATGTAAATGTGAGGGAATAACTTGTCCTATGGCCTGTTTCTGGTGCAGCGGCTTCTTCTCATTTCTCCTTATATTCTTTCTTATATGGCTGAATTTAGACGGACGTCCATCGTGGTCACCAACGCGTTCTCGCTGACGTCTGCGCTGCTGATGGGATCGTGCAAAGCAGCAAACTCCATTGAGATGCTCATTCTGGGTCGCTTCTTAATGGGCCTCTTCTGTGGCCTAACAATGACCATGACACCTCTATACATTCAGGAGTTGTCACCCACTAACCTCCGAGCGGCCTTTTCCACCATCCATCCATTGGCCTTCACCATTGGCATCTGCATTGGGCAGGTAATGCACCTTCTATAATAACTGAGGAAAATACTTTGTCACACTGTGTAGTCTGTGTATATGACTGGTCTTATATAATGGAAGTACTGACATCATGTACATACTGTGACCCCGGAGGACGTTTGTCATTCTGTACTGATCTTTGTATGCAATGTATAATTATCTCCTGATTATCACATATCTTGAGTTATGTTCCTTGTTATCTGATTGGCTGAGAACTCTCCTTTCTCCTGCAGGTGACAAGTCTGGAAAGCGTTTTGGGCACAGATAAGTGGTGGCCTTTAATGCTCAGCATGTCAGCAGTTCCTGGCCTTGTGCAGATTGTGACCCTGCCCTTGTGTCCTGAGAGTCCCCGTTATCTATTCATCAACTGCAGGAGAGAAGAAGAAGCAGTAATGGGTAATACAGAAGTTACTAGTCAGTAAATATGTCCATGTAGGATGATACGGGGACATATAGCTGTGTGATGTGATAGTGATAAAGGGTGAAAGTCAGCCATTCAGTAGGATTCCTATGGTCTCCTCCATAATACATACCTGCACCCCGCTATGTGGGACGGTCTGCATCTATATATACTGTAGTAACCACAAGTCTGTGCAGCCTCCAGCTATGCAGCATGTGAGATAACTATGCAGTGGGATAGAGAGCTATTGTATGTAATGTGTATAATAACAATGGTACAATGACACATACGTGTGTGGAACTTTGCTATGTAGTGGTGCATCATGATAGTAGGAGTAATACAGCTATTAGTGTGATAACCCATGTACCGGAACATTGTGACACAGTGACCAGAAGCTGTTCTTGTCTCTTAGGGCTGCAGAGACTCCGGGGGACATCAGACATCTGGGAGGAGGTGGAAGATCTGTGGAATGAGGTGACCCAGATAATGAGGAAACAAGAAGTGACCTTGTGCCAGCTGTTCACTCAGTACAAGAAGCCAGTGTCCAGGGCCTTCATCATCACTACCTGCACACAGTTATCTGGCTGTAGTGGAGTAAGTGCTTCCCTAGGAGAATTGCTATAGTGACAATGAGAAATAGATAAAGAAATGGGATATGGGCTGTAACGGCTGGTCAGAATGGCACTTGCTGGGGCACTGTAGAGGATGGGGGACCATCCGGCTCAGTTACCCACATATTTTAGCCACTGAGCACCAATGGCCACCGGATGCTGGGAAAGGCTTTCTAGAATTACCCCAGTCTTGTCTTGTTTTTTTACCCCAAGCTCCTGGCTCTGGGCTCCATCACGGAGCCTCCACAATGTGTTGGCCCAAAAGTGCAGCTGAGTAGAGTTTTAGGGGTATATGTAATAACCTGCGGACTGCAGGCATTGCTGAGTCCTGTGTACTGCTGCTCAATGTTTTTTAAACACTGGACATGCCGATACCTGCAGTCTCCAGGCTATTACATACACCCCTTAGTCTCCCCTTTTGCAGGGGGGCCAGACCCTTAGATATGGTACTGACAGGAAGTAGTCACAATGCCCATATTGATTAGAGAAATCGATTGATAGTTGTTATTTGGTGTCACATTATAGCCTTTGGTCAGCATGGTGTCTAAGGACGCACCAGTCGGTATTACTACGTGCACGGGCGCTAGAAGTAGGCGTCTCAGTTCTTGCACATTCGGGCGTTCTTCATGTTGGGAGGTCTGTGTACTCATAATTTGTCATCTTGTTCTTTCAGATTAATTACTACTCCACTAAGATGCTGCACAGCGCTGGCCTCCCTCATGCCCAGGAGATTGCATTGTCATTGGGTCTCATCAACATAATTGCTATCATCTTATGTGTAAGTGCTGGGGCACCAGTTCTGCTGATCCCTCAATATAGACACACAGGGGTAATGACCTGAGGAAGTGCCTGGCTGCATTGTATGTGTCATATATGGGATAGACTCTGTACTGTGGGAACATCTGATTTTATTACCAGATTGTTACTGTCCCTGGACAACACTGATACCTGCAGATGTGTCCACCTCTGATTTAGCCTCAAACACGTGTACACACCCTAAGTGAATTTGGCCTACACTTGTACATCTCTTCTCTTCCCCTGTTTCTGTGCTAAACAGACCACAGGCTGGTACAGATTGCTAAAGGAGTCATAGGCTTATACAGAGTGCTAAAGGGGCTATGGCTGGTAAAGAGTGCTAAAGGGCCTATCGGTTGGCACCGAGTGCTAAAGGGGCCATTGTCTGGTACAGAGTGCTAAAGGGGCCATTGGCTTGTACAGAGTGCTAAATGGGACCACAGGTACAGGGAATCATGTTTCCAGCAGTAGAACATGCATGTTCTTTTCTCTCTCCAGCTGTTGGCATGTTTCTGTTTTTGCTGTATTCATGGGGAAACTAGAATGACACAAATCAGATCAGGGCCAGATTGCGTTACAGAGATAACCTTGGGGTGGCCAGTATTTCATCATCAA
Source organism: Taudactylus pleione (assembly GCA_031769625.1). Lineage (NCBI taxonomy): Eukaryota > Metazoa > Chordata > Amphibia > Anura > Myobatrachidae > Taudactylus > Taudactylus pleione. The sequence continues at coordinate 110,962 of JAUIMM010002995.1, forward strand.
GAAGGACATTTCCTCAGAACATGCAAAACATATCTGATGTCTTTATTTAGGCTCTTCTGGTGAAGAAGGCGGGAAGGAAGACCCTGCTCATGATCGGGCAAGTTGCCCTGGCTTCCTGTAATATCCTGCTGGTGGTATCAGGGGCCACATTGGTGAGTCATAGAGGAGAACACATCACATATTGCTGAACGAGGACAGTATAGTACAATAGAAGCTATGAGTCACATTACTGCAGGAGGAGGTTATATGGTAGAGACTATGGGGTTAGTACAATTAGGTGCGAGTTTGCTTGTGCGAGCTGCTGTCATGGCAAACTCACATTGCATATTCCTGGTGTCATTTAATTCCAAACTCGCATTTTCCAGAGGAAAATCAGGTTTTTTCTGCGCACCACAATGAGGGTGTAAAATGGTAGGGAAATATTTATTTTAAGGTACAAGGTCAGGGAAACAGTGCAGAACCCCTTGGACACCCATTCCCCCCCTCCCCCCCCCCCCCCATGAATAATTAGGCATTTTGGAAGTTTTCAATTAGCTTAACGAGGCCCAATAATTACATGTAATTTTTTGGTGTTAAACAAAAAATTGCCTCAAATTACCCCAAAATCTACTTTTTTGTTTATTTAGGCACCACAAATTTAATTAAAGTATTTTCTTAAATACATTTTTTGAAAGTGGCCTCAAATTTCCACTAAGGGCGGTATTCAATTAGTTTCGCGTACGCGATAAAGTTCTGCCTGCAGGACTTTTCACCTACATCGCATCTTTTGGACGCAGAAACTTATCGTGCGCATCCCCGCTCTTCGCCGTATTCAATTCCATAACACGTGAAAACGCATCCCGGCGAATGTATAACAGACGAAAAGTGCTGACAGAATTGGGGAAACCAGCCTGTCACCCCCAAAAAGATGCACTAACATTGGGGATCAATATAGATGTGCCCGAATACCCCTAATAAAGCTATTTGGGGTACTTAAGTTGTGTCATTTGCTTCTAATTAGCGTCTTTGCACAAGTGGTGAAGAATAGCATTAAGCAGTCTTTTCGGTGAAAATAAGTAGTCCTGTCAAATTTGGGGAACTTTAAAATGGGTGTAAGCATATTTTAAAGTCGCTAAATTGATATTTAAAAAACTTCAAAAACGCACCTGAAGCAAGCACCTGCAATCAAAAAAACACCACACCCATACTTGCAGACCCCCAAAAAGTCCATTTCGCTACTTTTTATGTTTGTACTCCCACTTTGTACTTTTTCGCCCCCAAATTCAAACTACTTTTTAATGGTGTTCCTCACTTTTTCTAGGGATTTTTTTATGCATTTGTCCTTTGGGGGCTGTTCCAAGGGTTCTGACTGGTTTCCCCACCTTTGCACCCCAAAATAAACAAAATGCACTTCTTTTCTCCTGCTATTCAGAGGCAAATGTTTTTCATCTATTACATTGCATTGATTTCCGCGTACGCAAAAAAATATTTGGAATTGAATACGGAGATAAGTTTCCGACTGGCGAAAAGTCGCAATCGATGATACTTTTTTGCAGATCTCGGTTTTTCGCTTATAATTGAATACGGCCCTAAATCACCTTTTTTCACAGACTGAGAGCCAGACACATGAACGTTATATAGCGGAAAGAGCATGGTCTCCCTGAAGCACAGACATGAGTGATGTGTTAGTGAGGATAGGGCTGCATGTGACAGGGGCAGTGACATGATGTGAGGAGGGGAATGGAGGCAGCAGTAAGCCACAGGCTGACAGTTATATAGTGGAAGGAGCTGGGTCCCCAGCAGCACAGAGTATATCAGGAGATGAGTGATGTGTTAGTGCGGACAGGGCTGCATGTGACAGGGGCAGTGACATGATATGAGGTGTGGAATGGAGGCATCAGGAAGCCATTGACTGAGAGTTATGTAGTGTAAGGAGCAGGTCACACAGCAGCACAGAGTATATCAGGAGATGAGTGATGTGTCAGAGAGGATAGGACCACATGTGACAGGGGCAGTGACATGATTTGAGGAGGGGAATTGTAGAATATGAAGCATTAAATTTAAATGTTGTAGAAAAAAAAAATCATTAATAGATGAAGATACACAGTGAGTAGTTATTAGAACTTATTTTAATGATTTTGTTTCTCTCACAGCCAAGTCTAAGCTGGATGAAATACCTGCTGCTAGTGGCATTGTACCTTCTGGTATTCGCCTATCAAATAGGACCAGGGCCCATATCATCGTACATAGCAGCAGAACTATTCATCCCGGCCATACGCCCTATGGCCATGGCGGTGACCAGCAGCTGGACTTGGCTCATGAAGTTCATTATAGTCATCAGCTTCCAAAGCCTCATGGTAAGTAATACCCCTTTTCCACCAATCACCCAGCTCCAACCCAGGACACTGAGCCTGGTCGGAGCCAGGTTTTACCTTTTTCACACCGGCGGCTGGACCCGGTTATTCCTGAGTCCAGCCATTTACACCGGATCTGGCTCTTCCAGCATTACAGTGGACGCTTGGAGCTGATGTAATCTGTAAGTGCTGCTGAAGCCAGCCAATCCGCCATGCCTTTCACACCACACCATTACCCGGGTCCTTCCCAGGTTCGATCCTGGTAGCTGCCAGGGTCAGATTGCCAGGTAACAAGGCCCAGATCATTTTTCTTAGACCCTTTTACCCCAAACATAAACCCAGGTTTCCTCAGCAGTAACCCAGGTTATTTATTTGGTGGAAAAGGGGTATAAGTGAGCCTGTGTCACAGATGTGTTTGTTCTATGTAGAGTCAGACTCTCAGGTCTCTGGCAGTGAGCCCTCCTACTGATAGACCTTTACATGCCGACTTTTCCATGCTGTATAGTCACCTGTTACTGTGGCTACAGCTGTGTGGATCTGCCGTCTAGGGTGAAATTAGTTATAAAATAACTTTAATGTATAAATATGTAATAACCAATGTGCATATGGGTAAAACCAATTAGCTCCCCAATTCTACAAGTAAAGCTCTATATTATATTCCTTCCTGGTGGAAGCGCAGAACCAGTGGAAATTACATTATTCCGTACCTGCAGGCCCAGAAATACACTGTTTCCAAGCCGCGCTGGGGTTACAATCCATCTGATGCAAACATGATTTATTTGTAACATTGTGCAGCTTATTCTGGTTACCTTATCTGTAACTTTGATATTACATTTTTATGCATAAAAACTTTCTCTATTACTAATTTTGCTGCCATTGGTCACATGTATTATAATTGAGTATTTCCCTGTAGAGCTGCCAGTTGTGTCTTGCTAAAGATGGAACCTCTATATAACCTATCCTCTATAGATACATTTATATTCCCAAGTGTAAGTAAGTGATGCGTGTAATGTAGAGCATAGCCCCACTCTCATTATTGCTATTCTTCCTGCAGGACTCACTGGGACCCTACATATATATCATCTTCGCCACAGTTCAGGTAGCAGCTGCTCTGTATACTGGGCTCTGCTATGCTGAGACAAAGGAAGACCATAGGCAGCCCAAGCCAGATGTGTAGGTGGTGGAAGGGACCCATGAAGAACAAGGGTGTTATCATCAGCCAGAGATGTCCTGGTCACTCACCTCTGGCAGTTTTGGTCACTCTTACCCTGTCCGGTGGTGCTTTACCAAGGTGGGCCATTCTATCCCAGTGTGCTATCAATCCACTCCCTGAGGTTCATGAGAACAGCCATGTTGTCTCTGATCAGGTGAGCACCAGTGTCCAGTCTCTACCTGTCTCCTGCGCTCACATGACCACATCTTCCTATCCCTGACAATGTGCTTCTTTACCTTACAGTAATCTCACTCACTAGTGAAAAAGTGCTACCTCTGATCCACTGCCTGAACCTGCGCTACTGGAGTCCTGCAAGCTGCTGCCTCTGAGTCTACTCCATTCACTCTGCAGTACTGCGCTGTATGCTGCTTCCAACCAGGACCTACCAGCCCGTGTTCGAGCATCGGCAGTCAGACTCAACTACTGTTGCTCTGACTGGTCTCACTCTGGATCAAGCTTACGGTCCCACTCCGGTTAGTTGCTGCTATCTCCGGTTCCATTCCGGTTCAAGCCTGCAGCTCCACCCTGGCTGCCGCTCTCTCTGGTCCCAGTCCGGTTCAAGATTCCATTTCCACTACGGCCGCTCTGCTGTTACCTCCCATCCCAGTCCGGTTCAAACCTCTGGTTCCACGAATTGGGCGCGCTACATCGTTTTCTCCATTCTGGTTCCACTTCTACGACGTCCGGTTGTTACCCAGTTCTTCTATCATCCAAGTCTGTGAGTTAATCTGTGGTTCCAGCTTGTGGTAATCTGAAGTCTCCTGGTCATTACAAAGATATTCCTAGTGCTTCCAGTGCCAAGTCTTCTGCTACAGTGACTTCATCTACTAGCAAGTCCCCTGAGTACATCTCTCCTGCTCATTGCAGGTTCAACTGGACTTTATCCTCACTGTACTTCAGTTTACTTCTGTAATTCATTACATTAATTATAATCAGAATTGCATCTCCTGACCTACTTTGGTGCTCACTGCTTGCTATACCATCTATCGATGGTGGTTGTCGCTCTGTAGGTCCTCTCCTAGAGTGTCGGGGGTCATGCCGAGTTTCTGTTACAGCGTTTGTTGTAGATTGTAGGGAACTGGGTGCTGGGCCTAGGCTCCTCCTTCAGGATTGAGGCTCCGGTCACCCAGCCATGATAATCGGTCTTCAGGATCTGTTAGCAGATTCCAGAAGGGCTACCGATTATCTGAATTTTGTCCTGCTCCCTGAGTTGTACTGGGGGGGGCTAGCACTGTTATCTTCTTTATTTATTTAAGAGTTACAGTGAGTAGGGTGTGAGACAGGCTCCCAGCACTCCATGTGCCTGTCTCACTGCACTTCACTGAGTAACATCAATTAATCAAGATATTGACAGTAATCTCAGCATAACCCTGGGCTACTTGTCCTATTATATTGGTAAAATCAGAAAGCTTGTCTAAATGCCAGAGCGGTCTGACAATATGATATATGTGAGAGACAGTGAAAATATATGTGACAGAAATAAGAATATATAGAAATTCAAAGGACACTCAGATTAAAAGAAAAGACACCTACTCACAAATTAACCAATATATATCAAAATTAGCAAGTAATCTGTCTCTCAGGGTCAATGATTGTGCAATACATTTACACATTAATGATACTACATAGGTAGGCAGCATAGACGGTGTAATGGTTAGCGTTACTGCCTCACAGCACTGAGGTCATGGGTTCAATTCCCACCACGACCCTACCTGTGCGGAGTTTGTATATGCTCCCTGTGCTTGCGTGGGTTTCCTCCGGGTACTCCGGTTTCCTCCCACACTCCAAAAATATACTGGTAGGTTAATTGGCTCCGAACACAAATTAGCCCTAGTGTGTATGTGTGTGCGCTTGTGATAGGGTATATAGATTGTAAGCTCCACTGGGGCAGGGACTGATGTGAATGCACAAATATTCTCTGTAAAGCGCTGCGGAATATGTGTGCGCTATATAAATAACTGGTAATAATAATAATCAAATGAGCACAAACAAAAACAAAATATCCGCATTACACACTGCCTTAGAGTGTATAAGGTTTAGGTTATTCAATGAATATACATAAGAAAGTTAATCAGCAGCATGGGGTCATCAATAAATTTACAGGTAAATCACATAGAACCATATGTTGCAAATAGACCATGTAATCAGTATATCTCAAGTTTGGGAATTTCATATTTAGTCCTATGAATCATAGAAAATCATGAGTCGTGTATTCAGAATATCCCAGATCTAAGCATACAGGGGGAGATTTAATAAAGCTTGGAGAGAGATAAAATTGGAGATAAATAGCAATAACCAACCAGCTCCTAACTGTCATTTTACAATCTGTGTTTGAAAAATGGCAGTTAAGAGCTGATTGGCTGGTGCTATTTATCTCTAATTTTATCTCTCTCCAAGCTTTATTAAATCTCCCTCACAGTACCATATTGCTGTACATCATGTGAATTATAAAAGAATCACAGAAAACCATATGTTGTAGGTAGAGTATATATTCAGTATTTCCCAGGTTTAAGCATACCAAAGCATAGCCTGTAATTAGGGTCTGTATCTAAATAGAGTTCTTAGTAGGTACTTCTAAACCACATAGGACCAAATGTATGCAAATAAAGCATGTGTTCAGTATATCCCAGGTTTGTGCATACCATATTTCAATTGTAAGTCACGGTTAAATCACAAGCATATATTCAGTATTCCCAGGTATGAGCATGCCATTTAGCTCACAAAAGATTGTCTGTAGCAGATAATGCATGTTTTTAGTATTTCCTAGGTTTTGGCCTACCAGGAGAGTAGCCTATAATCAGGATGTGTTTCTTTTGCAGTGATGCTTAATCAGTATACATACATATGCTAACAAACATAGAACACTTATCACATTTAACAGTGTAATATTGCATAGCAGATAACATGTTTAGCCTTTTGTCAAAGTAGTGGTATAGGTAAAAGAGTGGAGCACTTATAAGTCGCTGCCTCTGCTGTTACCTGTTATACAAAGTAGTGAACAGGGAATGAGAGAGCAGGCACAATGGCTCTCAGAAATAGATAGAAGCAGCAACTGATATCAGGGTACCTCGATGTCTGTCTGCTCTGTTGCTACTGCAGCACATGATAGCACAACATGGGGACCACCAAAGAAAGAGCTGCAAAGGGAATACTCAGGGAGTTCTTAAACACTGGTTCCAGCCCCTTAACCCTACATTCAGCGTAAGGGGTTGAGTTCCACTAAATTGGTTCCATGGGGCAGACTGGGAGCCTTGCAGGTATCACTGACCTCTCCAAAGGCACCAGGCATTTACCACATGGGTCTCACCCATGTAGAGACCTCTGATCCTACACCACTATTCTGCTACAACCCATCAGCTCAGTGCATGGGTCATGATTCAGATCTAAACACCCTAAACGTGACACACATGATCGTCCACTTAGTTTATTGCAGCCTTATGATTGGATGATGACCCTTTATCTAGGCTTTGGACTCTCATTCTGATGCCAGTGTTAACAGCTCCTGTGCCGCTCTGGCCCATGTTTGCTTCAGAACTTGACCTTGGCTAGTATTGACCATTCTATGAACGCAGAAAAAATTATATAAAATATAGAGGTGGCGATAATCAGAACAATTTATTAAAAGATCAAAAAAAATTTACATAATACCTTAAGATGACCATCGTCCGGCCGACATATTTTTTAAAAGTGTATATAAGAGCCAATACTGCAATTTCATATTCAAATATGTTCAATCATAAAGTCTAACCTACATCGATAAACTGTATTAGATTTGGGAATTCAATAGTAAAAATACACTTGTTATTAGGCTCTGCGGGTAAAGATGATTATTATTAAGCACCTGAATGACAATCTATTTGATCTTAATGAATGCCATAAATCATATAGATGTGAATCTGCACATTGCTTAGTTGAACATCACTTAGTTTTTTGGGGCCGTGAATGCCCAAAACAGTCTTTTGTCATCCAGCAGTGTTTAGTTCAATATGTAACAAGTGAAATGGCAACAATTCGATGACAATAGATAATGTATCTGGTAGCAGATTTGCTACTCTCACCACTCTCCGGGCCGTCCCTCTGTATTACTGGTGTCTCATGTCCCAGCTCCTGGGGTAAAAGATATATATGTATCCAGTGCCTCTGTCTCTGTATGTCCGTGTGAAAGGCTGCGGCTTGTTCCTCCCAGCTGCTGGCAGCATTCCCCAAAGTGCAGCTATATCCGGAGTATGAAGCGCGGGTCCAGACCTGGACGGGACGATAGTTCTATTAGCACAGGTAGGTAGTGGGAAATCTAATATCCATGTAAAGACCGCAGCTTGTTCCTCCCAGCTGCTGGCAGCATTCCCCAGAATGCAGCTATATCCGAAGTATGAAACGAGGGTCCAAACCTGAACAGGACGATGGTTATTAGCACAGGTGAGTGATAAGAAGTCGGCAATGTCTTAACGCGTTTCCCTGCCTCCTTGCTTGTCGGCGGCTTCTTCAGCTATCTGAATATCTTCGGATATTCTGGCTCAGACCTCGGCTGGCTCTCACCATTCTACAGACAGATATTCTGGCTCTGACCTCGGCTTGTAATATATTCTGGCTCTGACCTCGGCTTGTATTAACCCTTCTATTCCTTGGATATTCTGACCCTGGTTAGCTCTCACCATTCTTTGGAGCAAGCTAATTAAAAAAATCTATAGTAACATTAAAAATGTTTCTCCAAAATTATTTTGTATTTCCAAAAACCATATATTTATTACAGTATGTTTAGTTATTTAATAAAATTGCAAACAGACTTATTGTAATCAGTTGAATTGCATTTGTGATATTTAATGAATTGTTTTCTATTTTATTTAAAAATATATATTGGGCCAAATGTAATAGGGTGTCTGTTTTGGTAAATTGCGAGTTTGGTGCTAAACTCGCAATTTTTCACAACTCTCCAATGTAATAGGGTGTCTGTTCACTAAAACTCGCATTTTTCATAGTTACTAAAACTCTCCATTCTCAAACTCGCTTCCAGATGTTTTCACATTGAAAACAATCAACTCGCCCAATGTAATAGAGTGTCTGTTTCAGACTCGCAAAAAAAAAGTTTACCAAAAGTCCCCAAATAATAGACCTGCTTCAGGCTAGCGAGTACATCCTGAGCAGGTCAGATTAACACAGAAACATGCACATAGCCATGAGATATGTACATGTTTCTGTGTGTACTTATGTAAAATGTTTTTAAATAAAAAAAAAATGACGTGCACCCCCTCCCCAAAAGCATAACCAGCCCTGGGCTTTATAAAGCCTGTTCTGGTTAAAAAAATACAGGGGCCAAAATGCGTAGGTGGCCCCTGTATATTAAGAACCAGCACAGGGCTTTGTTGAGCTGGTTCTGGCTAAAAACAAATAAATAAATAAATAATTAAAATAAATAAATAATAGAATAAAATAAAACCCTTAAAACATCTCTTACAATGAAGTATTAGCTTTGCATTGCTTGAATCATATTGGTAGATGCTGTTCTTTGGTTAGAGCTGCCAAAATCATATTTATAACACATTTTCTCTGACTGTGAAAAAACAGTATACCGTATATACTCGAGTATAAGTCGACCCGAATATAAGCTGAGGTACCTACTTTTACCACAAAAAACTGGGAAAACTTATTGACTCGAGTATAAGCCTAGGGTGGGAAAAGCAGCAGCTGGTAGTACCCCCAGTAGTAATTCCCCCTGGTTGTGCCCCCAGTAGTAATCCCCCCTGGTAGTGCCCCCAGTGGTAATCCCCACTTTCAGTGCCCCCAGTAGTATTGCCCCCCTGGTAGTGCCCCCAGTAGTAATCCCCCCCTGGTAGTTCCCCCAGTGGTAATCCCCCCTTTTAGTGTCCCCTGTAGTAATCCCCCCTGGTAGTGCCCCCTGTAGTAATCGTCCCCTGGTAGTGCCCCCTGTAGTAATCGCCCCCTGGTAGTGCCCCCTGTAGTAATCGCCCCCTGGTAGTGCCCCCAGTAGTCGTCCCCCCCCAGTAGAGAGACGTAATAAAAATAAAAAAATAAACACTTACCTGAAACCCCCGCTCCTGGTCCCGCCGCTAACAGCTCCTCCGGTCGCTTTGCATGGGAGAGACGTCATTACCCATGACGTCTCTCCCATTACCCACTGCGGGAGCCGGAAGATGGCTCCCGCAGTGGGAGCAGCAGCAGCCGCTGAGAATCTGACAGACTTTTAGCGGCTGCTGATTACAAGAAACACACAGCTGCCGGCTCCGGTGGCTGTGTGTTTGTGCTGTGTAGCGCTGACCGAACTCCGTCCGGTCAGCGCTACACACTTCACTCGAGTATAAGCCGAGGGGGTACTTTTTCAGCACAAAAAATGTGCTGAAAAACTCGGCTTATACTCGAGTATATACAGTAAGTCATAGTGAACATTACTATTTGTATGATGCAGTAAAAATGGTGCCAACAGAAGAGAGAGAAGGACAAAATGGTGACAACAGAAGAGAAAAGAGGACAGAATGTTGACAACAGAAGAGAGAAGAGGACACAATGGTGACAACAGAAGAGAGAGGAGGACAGAATGGTGACAACAGACGAGAGGAGGACAGAATGGTGACAACAGAAGAGAGAGGAGGACAGAATGTTGACAACAGAAGAGAGAGGAGGACAGAATGGTGACAACAGAAGAGAGAGGACAGAATGGTGACAACAGAAGAGAGAGGAGGACAGAATGTTGACAACAGAAGAGAGAGGAGGACAGAATGGTGACAACAGAAGAGAGGAGGACAGAATGGTGACAAGAGAAGAGAGAGGAGGACAGAATGGTGACAACAGTAGAGACAGGAGGACAGAATGGTGACAATAGAAGAGAGAGGAGGACAGAATGGTGACAACAGTAGAGACAGGAGGACAGAATGGTGACAACAGTAGAGACAGGAGGACAGAATGGTGACAACAGAAAAGAGAGGAGTACAGAATGGTGACAACAGAAGCGAGAAGAGGACAGAATGGTGAGAACAGAAGAGAAAAGAGGACAAAATGGTGACAACAGAAGAGAGAGGACAGAATGGTGACAACAGTAGAGACAGGAGGACAGCATGGTGACAAGAGAAGAGAGCAGGACAGAATAGTGACAACAGAAGAGAGAGGAAGTCAGAATGGTGACAACAGAAGAGAGAAAAGGACAAATTATGACAACAGAAGAGAGAGGAGGACAGAATGGTGACAACAGAAAAGAAAAGAGGACAGAATGGTGACAACAGAGGAGAGAGGAGGAAGGAATGTTGACAACAGACGAGTTAGGAGAACAGAATGGTGACAACAGTAGAGACAGGAGGACAGAATGGTGACAACAGAAGAGAGAGGAGTACAGAATGGTGACAACAGAAGCGAGAAGAGGACAGAATGGTGAGAACAGAAGAGAGAGGACAGAATGGTGACAACAGAAGAGAGAGGAGGACAGAATGGTGACAACAGAAGAGAGAGGAAGACAGAATGGTGGCAACAGAGGAGAGAGGAGGACAGAATGGTGACAACAGAAGAGAGAGGAAGACAGAATGGTGACAATAGAAGAGAGAGGAGGACAGAATGGTGACAACAGAAGAGAGAGAAGGACAACATGGTGACAACAGATGGGAGAGTAGGACATTTTCTCTGATTTTGTAGAAACATAAGGCAAAATGTAATAGAGTGTGAGCCTGCACTGCTGCGGGAATACATGAGAGTATGCCTGTATTTTTTAAAGCAGCAAGCATGTTAAAGGCTAAACCAGCTTGGTTTAGCCTTTAACATGCTTGCTGCTTGCATGTGTAAGGAGCAGGGTTCCCAGTAGCACAGAGTATATCAGGAGATGAGTGATGTGTTAGTGAGGACAGGGCTGTATGTGACAGGGGCAGTGATATGATGTGAGGAGGGGAATGGAGGCATCAGGAAGCCACAGACTGAGAGTTATCTGGTGGAAAGAGCAGGGTCCCCCAGCAGCACAGAGTACATACAAATATTTATACAGTATTATCACACTAGTATATAGACAGATATTTATATAGAGAGAGATTAGCTCTATTAGCAAAACAGACCTGCACTCCACAATGAAATCATGCTGCCTGCCTAGGAGCCCTCCTAAATATTGGATCTAAATAGACAATTCTTAGAATGAAGTGGCAAATGGGGCAGCATGGATGGCGTAGTGGTTAGCATTATTGCCCCACAGCACTGAGGTCATTAGATCAATTTCTGGTCATGGCTTTCCCAGGTCTTCTGGCCTCCCCCCACACCCCAAAAACAGATGGGTAGGGTAATTAGCTTCTGTATAAAAAAAACATTATCCATAGTGTACATATGATAGGGAATATAGGGTCTCATTCAGGAGCCTACGCAGCTACAATTTCGTATGGAACGCTGTAAAAATATACTAATGCCTGCAACAGCACAGGCCGGCATAAAGACGCCCACTTCTGCCTTCTCCTATCCGTCCAACCTCGCTTTTCTGTGTGACCATCAGTACCATCGACGCTCATCGGCCTGTCACACAGCATTTACAGCAGGTCTGGCCAGTCGCAGAAACTGTAAGTCTCGTAGCACGCAGTGGCTAATTTATGCACGCCCATCAAATGGCATTCATATGGACAGGCATGCCTGCTTTTTTCTGACCACCCCCCTGTCACCACCCCCAAATGCTGACAGCCTGTCACTCACTTTGCGATGCATTCCTTTATGCATCGGTAATCACAATGTGAACGCTGTGCACGCGCAGTGTGGCTTGTACGTATGCGCAATGGCAAACTTGCTCAACTGCATCCATAATCACTATTGCGTATGCTGCTGAATCAGGCCCATAGATTGTAAGCTCTACAGTGTCAGGTACTGATGTGAATGACTGAAATATTCTCTGTAAAGCACCACAGAATTAAAGATTTTTGCCAAAACCGCCCCTCACGTGTTTTGGTTTTGGGTTTGAATCTGTTTTTTTTTTTTTTAAATGATTAAAACAGCTAAAATCACATAATTTGGGCCTGTTTTTGTTCCTACAGTATTATTAACCTCAATAACATTAATTTCCAGTAATTTCCAGCCAATGTAGACCACCTCACAGCTCATAATATTGTTTTCATCCAGGTTTGGGGCAAACGGTTGCAACGAGCTAGCTGGCTGACTAAGCTAAGCAACGGCAGTGGGCGGCACAAATACTTGGCATGTCAACTTCCAACATGGCACATCTAGGAAACAGAGTGGCACTGCAGTGGCAGACAGGATGGCAGTTAGCTAAAACTATAGGACCCCATACAAAGAAACCAAGAAAGTTTTCATTAATCAAGAGGCATGAGGGAGATGAAGTATGTACTGTATGTAGTTGAAGGCAAGGAAAGGAAGGAGGGATTGATTAGTTTATACATTTAATTAAGTTTTTTGATTCCAAAGCCAATTTATGATGGACGAGGGGAGAGTATTATAGCAACTGGGTAAACATGTCACATGTTTTGCCCACAAAATAAACTTGGTGGTTCAGAATTTTTTTTAAATGAAAGGGACATGCAGGAGATGCTGTCTGTGGCAATAAACATTTCTGCACATTTTCGGCAATCTGCAACCACATGTCGAAGATTTCAGCGTCTCTGGCAGTTCAACTTTCAACATGGCACATCTAGGAAATGTAGTGGCTCTGCAGTGGCAGACAGGATAGTAATTTAATAAACTATTAAAATGTTTGTTGTCTATGCAAAAAGACAGTCAGCAATGCCCCAAACAGTGCATAATGCAAAGAAAAGAGGTGCAAGATGGAATTGTCCTTGGGCCCTCATTGTTATCCCTCTCGATGGATACTGGTGAATCCAAAAATCAACTTATAAAGTAATGAATGTATCAAAACAAAATATATGACAGTGCTGTCTTATATAATCATGTCACTATTATAGACTATAAAAACAAAGCAAAAGAAAAACAGATGTGTTATTTCCAAAATACGTTTAATTTACTCTTAAATGCCTATTATACATAAACAGTAGAGCATAACATTCACAGAGTACTAAGCAATTCTATCAAATAAAAGCATAATAGCAAGATAGTTGCAGATCTCTTTCACTCAATAAAATCCTTAATAATGCTCCAGAAAACAGCTTCTTTAAAAGTATACCAAGAGTCTCCGGCTGTATATAGTAAGTCCAACCACTGAGGTGATAAACATGATTTATGCCTGTTCTATATCAGCCTCCTTTTGTGTGTGTACAATGGAAGGTTTCAATCACAAACTTATTATCATATATATTAATAGGAATGAGTCGTTACTTATGGACCCTCCTGGAATCCCAAATAAGTGTGTACACTTATGATAATACTCACAAACCTGATAAAGCCAACAGCAATGGTCCATGTATAGGGTTTCTGGGTATATCCGATAACTATAGGCTTATAAATTGTGTAGACTATGCTCCAACTCGTTGGGAAGGAAAAGTATCCATGTGATGCGGAGGTCCCCCTATATTCACTCTCCCGAGTGACATAGAACGTGGACCACCAGCGGAGATGTCTATATTGTCTATATTTTATCCATCTGGCATCTCTATTTGTGGTCTATTTACTAAGCCTAGGACTGGCCCCATAGCTAGGTGTGTATGTAAAACACAGCCCATTCATTACATAGGCAGGGGATGCTGAACTTTGCATGACCCCTTTTCTACTGCAGGACCCAGGGGCTGGTCAGCAACAGCTAAAACCCCAAAAAATTCCTGCCTGTTTATTGGCCCCTGGGTTGCAAAGCAGAGGGCCCTTGGGGCAGGCAGCTACTGGGGCCCCTGTCCACTCACTAGTGTGAACTGGACCTGTAGAGGCGGTGCTGTGAGGGAGCAGGGGAATAAGTAGCAGCTCCCCAAGGAGGAAGGGGGCTGCTGTGCTCTGTCTTACGGGGATTAGCGGAGGTACTGGGGGGGCTGTGCTGTGAGATGGACCACATGCCCCCTTTGGAGATCCTCACTCACCACTGCCTCGAGAGGGTAATTGCCGTCGGACCTCTGGAGCCGACCTGGGACCCTACCGTACGCATCTGTGATTACACATGCAATCGGCCGATTGTTGCGTTCTGCGCATGCGTATACATCGCAGTGTGCATGCGCAAACTAGCCACTGCAATAGGGACTGTGATTGCAGAGGGGCAGACCCGTCGCAGAGTAATTGACAGGAAGTACCTTTTGTGTGTGATGATGGGGGGGTGATCGGGTGAACGCAGGCGTGCCAGTGCATTTCAGCGCCGTTGCAGGGGCCTGCATAAATTATCCGCTGTGACGCAGTATTAAGGACCTCATTTAGAGTCGGTCGAAGTGGCCGCACGGTCGTACGGGAAAAGGGGTCAGACATGTAAATGATTCCCTCGCAAGTTGCATCCCTAAGTTCGGATCGGTAGCTGGCCGACCAAGGGGAGGAAGCGGCCGGAATTCAAAAATATATGCCCCCTTCTCATACGCATTACACCTCATCTCCGGGCATAACAAGAGATATGGTAAGAACTTACCTTTGTTATCTCTGTTTCTACGAAGTCCATAGGGTCCACAGGGTTGACCTTGGGGTATAGCTGGATCTGGATCCACGGGCACCATGCAGTTAAAGCTTTGCTGCTCCCAGGATGCACTTGGGTCCGTCCTCCTCTATACCCCACCTCCGAGCCACAGGCACCTCAGTTGGTAAGCAGCCAAGGCCGGAGGAGGAGACTAAACAGAGAGAAGGAAGACTGGAACACACAAGAAACCATACTCACAGAAATAGGAGACGGAAAACCGGTGACCAGCCACACAGCCCATATGAAGCCAGGTGCGTCAGGGCGGGTGCCCTGTGGACCCTATGGACTTCGTAGAAACAGAGATAACAAAGGTAAGTTCTTACCATATCGCTTGTTTTCTACTTCAGGGTCCATAGGGGGTCCACAGGGTTGACCTTGGGGATGTCCCAAAGCAGTTCAACTATGGGCGGGGATGCTCCTGTGCTGAAAGGAGCACCCGGCGCCCGAAGGATGCATCCTGAGAGGCGAAGGTGTCAAACACATAGAACCTCAAAAACGTTTGAATTGAAGACCAAGTGGCCGCCTTACACAGCTAAACAGCAGAGGCGCCACGTCTAGCAGCCCAAGAGGGGCCCACAGAATGAGTGGAATGAGCCTTAACAGAGGCTGGCACAGGTAAACCCTCCTGTGCATAAGCCTCACAAATAACGGAACGAAGCCAACGGGCCAACGTTTGTTTGTTGGCAGGCCAACCCCTCTTGTGAAAACCGAAGAGGACAAACAATGAATCAGACTTCCTAACCGAATCAGTCCGGTCCACATAGATTCTAAGCGCCCGGACTACATCTAAGGAAGCCTCGCCAGCTGAAAGATCAGGTGACTGAAAAGCTGGCACAACAAGTTCCTGATTAATGTGGAACTTGGAAACCACTTTGGGCAAAAACTCAGGACGAGTGCGGAGCACCGCTCTGTCCTGGTGAAAACTCAAAAAAGGAGGGCGACAGGAAAGCGCCCCCAATTCTGACACCCTCCTGGCAGAAGCAATTGCCAGGAGAAAAACGGTCTTAAACGTCAGCCACTTGAGTTCCACCGACTCAAGCGGCTCAAAGGGAGGACCCTGCAAGACCCATAGCACCACCACCAAGTCCCAAGGAGCCACCGGAGGCATGAAGGGAGGCTGGATCCGGAGAACACCCTGGAAAAAGGTGTGAACATCTGGCAGTGTAGCAATCCGTCGTTGAAACCACACGGACAAAGCAGACACATGAACCTTCAGAGAGGCAAGGTGTAAGCCGAGGTCCAAACCTGATTGAAGGATCTCCAAGATCCTGGAAACCCGGAACACCTGAGGATCATAGCTTCTGGATTCACACCACCGAAAGTAAGTGTGCCACACCCTATAGTAAATCCGTGCGGAAGTAGGCTTGCGTGCCCTAAGCATGGTACCAATGACCGAACTGGAGAAACCTCGAGACCTTAAGACAGCTGTCTCAAGAGCCACACCGTCAAAGACAGCCGACCCGGATCTGGGTAAAGGCAGGGCCCTTGAGACAATAGGTCCTGACGCTGAGGAAGAAGGTACGGAGCGTCGATGGAGAGGCTCCTCAGATCGGAGTACCAAGGACGTCTGGGCCACGCCGGAGCTACCAGCACAAGCGTGCCACCGTCCTGCTTGAATTTCTGCAGAACCCGAGGAAGCAGGGATATCGGAAGAAACAGATACGCCAGGTGAAATGTCCATTTCACCGACAGTGCGTCTACCAGACAGGCGCCTGCGTCTCTTGTCCTTGACCCGTACACGGGCAACTTGTGATTGTGACGGGAGACAATCAAGTCCAGCTCTGGCAGCCCCCACCTGTCCACAAGTAGCTGAAATACCTCTGGGTGAAGCAACCATTCCCCGGGATGTACGTCGTGATGGCTGAGGAAGTCCGCCTCCCAATTGAGGACTCCGGGAATGAAGACTGCTGAGATCGCTGGAATGTGACACTCTGCCCAAGCAAGAATGCGAGACACCTCCGACATCGCTGCCTGACTGCGAGTTCCTCCTTGGTGGTTGATATACGCCACCGTGGTGGCGTTGTCGGACTGCACCTGAACCGCCCTTCCGTGAAGAATGGGGCCGGATGACTGCAGGGCCCTGTATACTGCCCGCAGTTCCAGGATGTTGATGGGGAGAAGTGCTTCTTCTGCGGACCAACGACCCTGAAGCGATAATGAGCCGGTCACTGCCCCCCAACCACGGAGACTGGCATCCGTCGTGATCAGGACCCAGTCCGGGATCCAAAAGGGGCGCCCCTCGACCAGATGAGCTGTCTGAAGCCACCAAACCAAAGACTGCCGAACCTCTGGGGACAACACCAGCCTCTGAGAGCGGATCCGTTGAGGTAACCCGTTCCATTCTGATAGAATCAGCCCCTGCAGGGGCCGGGAATGGAACTGGGCAAATTCCACCATGTCGAATGTGGACACCATGGACCCCAGAACTCTCATAGCCGAATGTACCGACAGGCGGCAACTGCTCAGGCAACTGTGTATCCGCAGCTGTAGGGAGGAGACCTTCTCCGGAGTCAGGAAGATCCGTTGCTGATGAGAATCCAGCAGGGCTCCCAAATGAACCATCCGCTGTGATGGAATCAGGGAGGACTTTTTCCAATCAGCCACCCGTGCGCTTGCAGGCAAGCGATCGTCAGGTGGAGATGTTGAAGCAGTACCTCCGGGGAGCTCGCCAGCAACAGGAGGTCGTCCAGATACGGCAGCAGCCGTACATTCTGGTTCCGAAGATGTGCGGCCATGACAGCCATAATCTTTGTGAACACCCTCGGCGCCGTGGAGAGGCCAAAGTGTAGCGCCCTGAACTGATAATGCTGCTGCAGAACAGCGAACCTCAGATACCGCTGGTACGAAGGTGCTATCGGAACATGGAGGTAGGCGTCCTGGATATCCAGGGACACCATGTAATCCCCAGGTTCCATTGCCAGAATGATGGAATGTAACGTTTCCATCCTGAATTTGGGAACTCTGAGGAATTTGTTCAGAGACTTCAAATTGAGCATAGGGCGATGAGAACCATTGGGTTTCTGCACCAGAAACAGAGACGAATAGTACCCCACCCCTCGTTGTGATTGAGGAATGGGAACAATGACCCCTGCTTTCAGCAAGGACGCTATAGCCTCCTGAATCTGTAACGCCTTGGTCTTGTCCTGAGAAGGACTCATGCAGAAAAACTGGTGGGGCGGTCTGTGCCGAAAAGACAGGGCGTACCCCTGGGAGACCACTTCTTGAACCCAGGCATCCGTGGTGGTATTGTGCCAGCACTGGGCAAACAGAAGAAGTCGGCATCCCACTCTGGGGTTCCCCAGAGGGAGGCCCGTCCCATCAGGCGGAAGGTTTATCTTCCTGTTTGGAAGAAGGGCGCCTGGCACTCCAGGCCTGCTTCTTGGGCTTAGAAGCGGCCTTGGTCACCGACTGCCTCAGGAAGGACTGACATTTGGCCTTGCCCTGAACCCGAAAGGACCGAAAGGCAGAGCTCCATACCTTGGTAGGTGCAGAAGCCGAAGGAAGGAAGGCTGATTTAGACTTAGCGAGAGTATCCACTATTTTGTCCAAGTCTGGACCAAAAAGCAACTCCCCATTAAAAGGTAAGGCCTCCAGGCCCTTTTTGGAGTCTGCGTCAGCTCTCCAAGACCTCAGCCACAAGGACCGACGCGCTGACACAGCTGCAGCCGACACCCGAGAGGTCAGCAGGCTTGCATCTAACAATGCTTCCCCAATGTAGGAAGCCGCATCCCTCATTTGTCCTATCAACACTCTCTGGATCTCCAGAGCATACTCCAGAAAGGTATCCTCCAAAGTGTTGGCCCAGCTCTCGATGGCCTTAGCCACCCAAGAGATGGCCATGGACGGACGGGCCACCGCCCCCGAGAGAGAGTAGATAGACTTTAAACAAGTCTCCACTTTCCTGTCCGTGGGATCTTTCAGGGAGGAGATCGACGGCAAAGGCAGCGTAGCGCTTTTAATTAAGCGGGTAACGTGGGAATCCACCGCAGGCGGAGTTTCCCACTTCCTGCAATGAGCCTCAGGAAAGGGATAGTTTGAAGCCAACCTTTTCTGCGGTTGGAATCTCTTGCTGGGCAACTGCCAGGCCCCTGCCATATGATCCGTTAACTGGTCGGACAGGGGAAAAACCGTCGAAGTTACTTTGGCCTTTTTAAAAGTAGGGTGCTTCGACCTGGGAGCCGGCGCATCCTCCTCTTTATGAAGGTACCATCAACTGCTGCGGCACCGTGGGAGATTGCACAAATACAGGCAATCCCGCATAAGGACCCACAGTCTGAGACCCGGGAGGATACTGCACCAGACGCGTCACACCCGGGGAACGGGGGATGGTAGGCTGGGGCAACGCCCTAGAAGGGACCACAGTCGGGACCGCAAGCCGGTCCGCGATCGATGCCAGCACTTGCGTAAACATCACCCACGGAGGATCCTGCGCCACCGGGGGTTTAGAGGGACCAGGTACCAGTTGGCAACGCCCGCACAGACCATCCTGAGACAAATCCGCCCCGTCAACCCCTGCCGAACAGCGTCGGCAGGAAAACAACACAGGAGCCACGGAGCGCTCATTCTCCTCATCAGACATGACATACAACTTTTTGCGATAAAAATGTATCACCGAAACGAGGTAAGGCGTATAACACCTGCGCACTCCCAAGTATGCAACACAAACAGCCCACAATATGGTACTGAGTAGCATACCGCAGTATGTGACGGACCTCACAATTACGTAGATCTATACAAGTGAGGTACACAGAAAGAACACCCCTCCCCCACGCACCTGCGGGCCGTAGGAGAAGGAAAGGGATTGGTAAAAAGCTGACAGTAAGTAGAAAAAGCACAGACAGCAGCACTAGCAATAGTCACGTACCATGCAGGAAGTTATACTCACTGCACCTTCAGCTACAATCAACCTCCCAGATTCAGTGTCTGGGAGGGCTATAGCGCTGCGAACACTGTCCTGAACAGGGGAGAGGTACGCAGGGGGACCGGTCCACTGGAAGCCGCCTGGGAGCTCTGCGTTGCTGCCTGGGAAGATGGCCGCCGGAGAGCTCTGAGGAGGAGTGGCCGAGTGAGAACAGCCCAGCGACGCCAGCACGCATGAGAGAAGGCGCGCTGGGCTGAGGGGAGGAGCCGCTCAAGCAGGGAAGGCTGCCTCCCCTGCTAGTAATGAAACCCCAGGGACGCCGGTTCCCTGCCGGTCTTACACCCTGGTGGTCCAGTGGTCACACGGGGTATGCCACAGAGGGGGGAGCCCGCTGCCGCTACTAGCGCCGCCGGTCTGTCCCCAGAGACCGGCGGCATAAAGACTGCATACACTTCCCCCGCGCGCAGCGCGAAGCGCTGTACGCGGCTTACCTGGCCCCTTGTGTCCGGCAGCAGTCTGTGGGAGGTCCCGGAGCCACGCTAGTACTGACTCCTGTCCCGCTGCGATCCCCAGATCAGTACTGGCGTCGCAGCACCAGCGGGGCTGTTGGAGTGGCAGCGTGGACGTCCAGATGGACAGTCTGATGCTGCCGCTCAGAAGAAGTAAAAATAAAGAAATAACCTCTTCTTTTCTTCTTTTGTAAAAATAAAATAAAAACAAAGCTTAGGGGCTGCTTATGCAGCCCCACTGCGCCAGGGTGACCCGACTCCGGCCGGGCACCAACTAAAACTGAGGTGCCTGTGGCTCGGGGTGGGGTATAGAGGAGGACGGACCCAAGTGCATCCTGGGAGCAGCAAAGCTTTAACTGCGTGGTGCCCGTGGATCCAGATCCAGCTACACCCCGAGGTCAACCCTGTGGACCCCCTCTGAAGTAGAAATAAGGATTAATCAAGACCATCGGAACTGGTCGTAGAGCTTAAGGTTGACCATACCCTCTCTTAAGCTCTACGATCATGTCAGTGTAAAAACCTCCCATGTCACATGTGCCATGACGCTACTTTGTTAATTATGCACTCCCATAAACCGTATGCACTCCCATAAAACGCCGTTCGCATAATTAGGTACGCCTGCGTCCGGATATCCACTCCCCCATTTTCAAGCACATTCCCCTGTTACCACCCACAAACGCCTCAATCTGTCACTCAAACTACCGACCTGGCTGTGTTCAAAGAGAGAGAAATTTCTGATCGTAGCGGCTAGTTTGCACACGCGCATTGCGAACATTACGCATGCGCAGTATAGCGAACATTGGTGGCGTACGACCGTGCGGCCGCTTCGACCGACTCTGAATGAGGTCCTAAGTCTCATAGCGAGTGTGGTTGTTAGCAATTTCTGAGTAAGGTCAGGGCTTGCGCAAGTGTGCATGAGGCTGCGATGGTGCTCGACTGTACCGATGGTTTCGCAGTCTTGCTAAACATTCCGGATGTGTGCTACTGTAAGTAAAGTGGGCGTCCTTATGGTATGCTGCGAGTGCATTACGATCGCAATGCATTAGCATACTATCGCAGTTGAACTGCGTGCATAATCGCTATTGCATACGCAGTTGCGTATAGTAGTGAATCAGGCCCTCTGTCTGCTGATTAACTCCAACGCCAGGAAGACGAGACCCCTGGAGTTCTGCCTGTTGCCGGTCCCTGCCGAGGAGTGCTACAGTGACATGCAGTGAGGTAAGTGGCTGGGGAGGCACTGGCTAGTATCACAGTCAGATTTATAGATACATATATAAACCCCAGGGTTCATGTGGGCATTATACAAAGGTGCAGCAGTATATAGTGCTGGAAATTTGGTGTGTTTTGATCAGGGATGTGCGGAAAAGGTAGACAGGAGAGGCAGTGCCTCACCTGCCATACACTTTTTACTTCAGAGTTTCGACTACAAAAATGATTAGAATCCCCGGGGTAGCCTATACTTAGGCCCTCATTCAGACCCGGACGCAAGTGGCCGTTCGTACGTTCGGCGTACGTAAAAAAAAATATTTAAATTCAAGCACTCGCTCGTATTTGCGCACGCAGCCAAACATCCTCCCCAAACTCAAGCGACCCCTCCTCTAACTAACGAGCGTGCCAAATAGCGAGCGTACATCCCCGAAGTGGCTTGAAGGGAACGCACGCACTAGTACTACCCGGAAGTTGGACTGTCAGATTTCGATTAACTGCTCGTTTATTCTGCCTACCTCCCTCAATCGTATCATGCCAATCAATATATCAATTCGCTAAATTGTTTTTTTGTTTTTTTTTAACACAATGCAATAAACTTTATTCATGTCCATGTTTGTGTTTACCCGCAGAATACGTACGGCTTAAACATTCGCTTTTAATTGTCAAAATACATGTTAGCCCAAATTAAATTATTGTTCTATTTGTTTTTCTACCCGCATATTTCCCGGAGTTCATTTCTTTATTTAAATTTGCTTACGCATGTCACTGCATCAAGCCTATCATAAGTCTCAAGAGATTTCTGGCCCTGTCGAACACATGACTCATACACTAACCAATAGAATTGGTCCTGTTAATTACCCAAGTACATTAGCCAATCAAAAATTTTTGGGGCACTTTATTAAAAATTATTTTTAACAAAAACACCATTGCCATCATGAGAGCCTCCGCATTCACCAGGCGCGAGCTGCTGGTGCTAACGGAGGTCATGGATAGGCGGATCACCAGCCAGCCTCCACCCATCACCATCCGCGAAAAGCGTTCCGCATATGCGGAGGTACTGGCCCGCCTGCGCTCCTTCGGCTCACGGCGCCAGATCGGGCAGCTGGAGCGCAGGTGGTCGGACCTGCAACGGCGGACGCCCCGCTTGCTGGCATGCTTTCGCATGCAGATCGCCGAAAGTAAGCTTTATGGACTGTGGTTTTCATGTTTGTCTTTGTGGCCCTAACTGCGTGTGCATGTTTTCCCTGTATTTCATATTTATTCATTGTACTCATATCTGCATGGCCATGTTTTCCCTGTATTTCATATTTATTCATTGTACTCATATCTGCATGGCCATGTTTTCCCTGTATTTCATATTTATTCATTGTACTCATATCTGCATGGCCATGTTTTCCCTGTATTTCATATTTATTCATTGTACTCATATCTGCATGGCCTTTTTTTCCCTGTATTTCATATTTATTCATTGTACTCATATCTGCATGGCCATGTTTTCCCTGTATTTCATATTTATTCATTGTACTCATATCTGCATGGCCATGTTTTCCCTGTATTTCATATTTATTCATTGTACTCATATCTGCATGGCCATGTTTTCCCTGTATTTCATATTTATTCATTGTACTCATATCTGCATGGCCATGTTTTCCCTGTATTTCATATTTATTCATTGTACTCATATCTGCATGGCCATGTTTTCCCTGTATTTCATATTTATTCATTGTACTCATATCTGCATGGCCATGTTTTCCCTGTATTTCATATTTATTCATTGTACTCATATCTGCATTAGGGGTGTGCACCGGCCACTTTTCGTGTTTTGTGTTTTGGTTTTGGATCTGGATCTTTCTTCGTGTTTTGGATCTGGATTGGTTTTGCCAAAACCACCCTTCCGTGTTTTGGGTTCTGGGTTTTGTGTTTTGGATCTGTATTTTTTTAAAAAAAGCATAAAAACAGCTAAAATCACAGAATTTGTAGGTTTTTCTGCTCCTATGCTATTATTAACCTCAATAACCTTAATTTCCACTCATTTCCAGTCTATTCTGAATACCTCACACCTCACAATAGTGTTTTTATGTCCAAAAGGTTGCACCGAGGTAGCTGGATGACTATGCTAAGCGACACGAGTGGGCGGCACAAACACGTGACCCATCTAGGCATGAAACTGCAGTGGCAGACAGGATGGCATTGAAAAACTAGGCCCCAAACTGTACATAATGCAAAGAAAAAAAAGAGGTGCAAGATGGAATTGTCCTTGGGCCCTCCCACCCACCCTTATGTTGTATAAACAGGACATGCACACTTTAACAAACCAATCATTTCAGCGCCAGGGTCTGCCACACAACTGTGGCTGAAATGATTGGTTCGTTTGGGCCCCCACAAAACAAGCTGGCAATTTATCTGTCCCTGCACAAACTGGCTCTACGGAGGCAAGATGTCATCCTCATCCTCCACATCCACCGATTCCTCACCCTCTTCAGTGTGTACATCCTCATCCTCATTAATTCGTCCCTGCAGGAACCACAGGTCCCTCTGTACGTTCTGGAGGCTGGTCTCCCTGGAAGAGTTGATAATTCATTTTATGAACATCATCTTCTCCACATTTTGTGGAAGCAACCTCCTACGCCTTTCGCTGACAAGGTTCCCGGCTGCACTAAACACTCTTTCGGAGTACACACTGGAGGGGGGGCAACTCAGGTAAAATAGAGCCAGTTTGTACAGGGACCTCCAAATTGCTTCTTTTTCCTGCCAGTACATGTACGGACTGTCTGACATGCCTACTTGGATTCTGTCACTGATGTAATCCTTTAACAGACAGACGCACGCTTGTCGCTGCTGCTTTGAGGATTCAAGTGCGGCTACAGCCCACACAATTCACAAAGACAGAAAAAAAAAAAGAATATTTTTATTGTTTGTGGAGCACACTTTGAGGGTTACACCACCCTTTAACAGTCAGACGCACGCTTGTCGCTGCTGCTTTGAGGATGCAAGTGCGGCTACAGCCCACACAATTCACAAAGACAGAAAAAAGAAGAAGAATATTTTAATTGTTTGTGTAGCACACTTTGAGGGTGTCACCACCCTTTAACAGACAGACGCACGCTTGTCGCTGCTGCTTTAAGGATGCAGGTGCGGCTACAGCCCACACAATTCACAAAGACAGAAAAAAGAAGAATATTTTTATTGTTTGTGTAGCACACTTTGAGGGTGTCACCACCCTTTAACAGACAGACGCACGCTTGTCGCTGCTGCTTTGAGGATGCAAGTGCGGCTACATCGCACACAAGTCACAAACACATTAAAAAAATAGTTTTTTATTTTTTGGAGCACTTTGAGAGTTACACCACCCTTTAACAGACAGACGCACGCTTGTCGCTGCTGCTTTAAGGATGCAGGTGCGGCTACAGCCCACACATTTCACAAAGACCGAAAAAAAAAGAACAATATTTTAATTGTTTCTGTAGAACACTTTGAGGTGTCACCACCCTTTAACAGACAGACGCACGCTTGTCGCTGCTGCTTTAAGGATGCAGGTGCGGCTACAGCCCACACAATTCACATAGACAGAAAAAAAAAGAAGAATATTTTTATTGTTTGTGTAGCACACTGTGAGGGTGTCACCACCCTTTAACAGACAGATGCACGCTTGTCGCTGCTGCTTTAAGGATGCAGGTGCGGCTACAGCCCACACAATTCACAAAGACAGAAAAAAAAAAGAACAATATTTTAATTGTTTGTGTAGCACACTTTGAGGGTTCACCACCCTTTAACAGACAGACGCACACTTGTCGCTGCTGCTTTAAGGATGCAGGTGCGGCTACAGCCCACACAATTCACAAAGACAGAAAAAAGAAGAAGAATATTTTTATTGTTTGTGTAGCACACTTCGAGGGTGTCACCACCCTTTAACAGACAGACGCACGCTTGTCGCTGCTGCTTTAAAGATGCAAGTGCGGCTACATCGCACACAAGTCACAAACACATTAAAAAAATAGTTTTTTATTTTTTGGAGCACTTTGAGAGTTACACCACCCTTTAACAGACAGACGCACGCTTGTCGCTGCTGCTTTAAGGATGCAGGTGCGGCTACAGCCCACACATTTCACAAAGACCGAAAAAAAAAGAACAATATTTTAATTGTTTGTGTAGCACACTGTGAGGGTGTCACCACCCTTTAACAGACAGACGCACGCTTGTCGCTGCTGCTTTAAGGATGCAGGTGCGGCTACAGCCCACACAATTCACAAAGACAGAAAAAAAAAGAACAATATTTTAATTGTTTGTGTAGCACACTTTGAGGGTGTCACCACCCTTTAACAGACAGACGCACGCTTGTCGCTGCTGCTTTGAGGATGCAGGTGGAATCTAGACGGGATTTGGAACCGAGGACACACTACCTCCATCAATTGTCTAAATCCCACTGCACTAATGTCGGATACCGGATGCACGTCTAACACCAACATAGCAGTCAAGGCCTCAGTTATACGTTTTGCTTCAGGATGACTGCTGTCGTACTTCATCCTCATCGCTAGGGACTATTGGAGGGTCAATTGTTTAGTAAAAGTAGTGATGTTCCTACTTCCTCTCTGGGATGATGAACAACTCCCAGCAGCAGCAACAGCACTAGGAGGAAGTGGTTCTTGATCTTTCCCTATTTTATTTTTATCGGAGAAAGTTTGGTCCTCCATTTATGTTATATTGATATATATACGTGCGGCTAAAGCGCACACAAACACAGAAAATATTTTTTTATTTTTGCTGGAGAGTAGTGCACTTTGTGGGTTACACCACCCTTTAAGAAATGAGCCAGCCGGCTCTTTACTTATGGGACACAGGCGCACGCTTGGCGCTGCTCCTTTGTTGATGCACGTGCAGCCACAGTGCACACAAGTCACAAACACAGAAAATATATATTTTTTTGGTTTGGAGTGTACTTTGGGGGTTACAGAACCCTTTAACGGTCAAGCCAGCCGGCCCTTTACTTATGACACAGGCGCACGCTTGGCACTACTTTGTTGATGCACGTGCGGCTACTGCGCACACAATTCACAAACACAGAAAATAATTTTTTTTGGGGTTTGGACTGGAGTGTACTTTCGGGGGATACAGCACCCTTTAACGGTCTAGCCAGCCGGCCCTTTACTTATGACACAGGCGCACGCTTGGCACTACTTTGTTGATGCACGTGCGGCTACTGCGCACACAATTCACAAACACAGAAAATAATTTTTTTTTTGGTTTGGACTGGAGTGTACTTTCGGGGGTTACAGCACCCTTAACGGTCAAGCCAGCCGGCCCTTTACTTATGACACAGGCGCACGCTTGGCACTACTTTGTTGATGCACGTGCGGCTACTGCGCACACAATTCACAAACACAGAAAATAATTTTTTTTTTGGTTTGGACTGGAGTGTACTTTCGGGGGTTACAGCACCCTTAACGGTCAAGCCAGCCGGCCCTTTACTTATGACACAGGCGCACGCTTGGCACTACTTTGTTGATGCACGTGCGGCTACTGCGCACACAATTCACAAACACAGAAAATAATTTTTTTTTTGGTTTGGACTGGAGTGTACTTTCGGGGGATACAGCACCCTTTAACGGTCTAGCCAGCCGGCCCTTTACTTATGACACAGGCGCACGCTTGGCACTACTTTGTTGATGCACGTGCGGCTACTGCGCACACAATTCACAAACACAGAAAATAATTTTTTTTTTGGTTTGGACTGGAGTGTACTTTCGGGGGTTACAGCACCCTTAACGGTCAAGCCAGCCGGCCCTTTACTTATGACACAGGCGCACGCTTGGCACTACTTTGTTGATGCACGTGCGGCTACTGCGCACACAATTCACAAACACAGAAAATAATTTTTTCTTTGGTTTGGACTGGAGTGTACTTTCGGGGGTTACAGCACCCTTAACGGTTCAGCCAGCCAGCCCTTTACTTATGACACAGGCGCACGCTTGGCACTACTTTGTTGATGCACATGCGGCTACTGCGCACACAATTCACAAACACAGAAAATAATTTTTTTTTTGGTTTGGACTGGAGTGTACTTTCGGGGGTTACAGCACCCTTAACGGTCAAGCCAGCCGGCCCTTTACTTATGACACAGGCGCACGCTTGGCACTACTTTGTTGATGAACGTGCGGCTACTGCGCACACAATTCACAAACACAGAAAATAATTTTTTTTTTGGTTTGGACTGGAGTGTACTTTGGGGGTTACAGCACCCTTTAATGGTCAAGCCAGCCGGCCCTTTACTTATGACACAGGCGCACGCTTGGCACTACTTTGTTGATGCATATGCGGCTACTGCGCACACAATTCACAAACACAGAAAATATTTTTTTTTTTGGTTTGGACTGGAGTGTACTTTCGGGGGTTACAGCACCCTTAACGGTCAAGCCAGCCGGCCCTTTACTTATGACACAGGCGCACGCTTGGCACTACTTTGTTGATGCACGTGCGGCTACTGCGCACACAATTCACAAACACAGAAAATAATTTTTTTTTTGGTTTGGACTGGAGTGTACTTTCGGGGGTTACAGCACCCTTAACGGTCAAGCCAGCCGGCCCTTTACTTATGACACAGGCGCACGCTTGGCACTACTTTGTTGATGCACGTGCGGCTACTGCGCACACAATTCACAAACACAGAAAATATATTATTTTTTTAGCACTTGGGGGGAGCACCCCTGATGGACAGAGCACCCCCTGGACAACACTTCAGCACCCCTTTAGGACTGGGACACTGCACAGGACTTTGGAGTGGACACAGCCCCTATGGAGAACTGACTGCACAACACAGTCCAGCCAGCCCCTATGGACTTTGAAGTAGTGGACACAGCCCCTATTAACAACAGCAGCACAGCACAACACAGCCAGCCCCTATGGACTTTGAAGTAGTGGACAACAGCAGCACTACACTACACTACACTACACAGCCCTAACTCCCACCCTCCCTCTTCACTGTCCACAGCCGAGTGAGAAAATGGCGCCGACGTGTGTACCTTATATAGGATCCAAAACCCGCGAGACTCGGAAGGCGGGAAGATGACGTTTTGCCTCGATTTCAGATCCGAGTCAGGCGGGAAAAGTCGAGCCTGACTCGGATCGGACTCGGATCGGGGGGGCTCGGGGGGGTTCGGATTTCAGAAATCCGAACCCGCTCACCCCTAATCTGCATGGCCATGTTTTCCCTGTATTTCATATTTATTCATTGTACTCATATCTGCATGGCCATGTTTTCCCTGTATTTCATATTTATTCATTGTACTCATATCTGCATGGCCATGTTTTCCCTGTATTTCATATTTATTCATTGTACTCATATCTGCATGGCCATGTTTTCCCTGTATTTCATATTTATTCATTGTACTCATATCTGCATGGCCATGTTTTCCCTGTAGTTCATATTTATTCATTGTACTCATATCTGCATGGCCATGTTTTCCTTGTAGTTCATATTTATTCATTGTACTCATATCTGCATGGCCATGTTTTCCCTGTAGTTCATATTTATTCATTGTACTCATATCTGCATGGCCATGTTTTCCCTGTAGTTCATATTTATTCATTGTACTCATATCTGCATGGCCATGTTTTCCCTGTAGTTCATATTTATTCATTGTACTCATATCTGCATGGCCATGTTTTCCCTGTATTTCATATTTATTCATTGTACTCATATCTGCATGGCCATGTTTTCCCTGTATTTCATATTTATTCATTGTACTCATATCTGCATGGCCATGTTTTCCCTGTATTTCATATTTATTCATTGTACTCATATCTGCATGACCATGTTTTCCCTGTATTTCATATTTATTCATTGTACTCATATCTGCATGGCCATGTTTTCCCTGTATTTCATATTTATTCATTGTACTCATATCTGCATGGCCATGTTTTCCCTGTAGTTCATATTTATTCATTTTACTCATATCTGCATGGCCATATTTTCCATGTAGTTCATATTTATTCATTGTACTCATATCTGCATGGCCATGTTTTCCCTGTATTTCATATTTATTCATTGTACTCATATCTGCATGGCCATGTTTTCCCTGTATTTCATATTTATTCATTGTACTCATATCTGCATGGCCATGTTTTCCCTGTATTTCATATTTATTCATTGTACTCATATCTGCATGGCCATGTTTTCCCTGTATTTCATATTTATTCATTGTACTCATATCTGCATGGCCATGTTTTCCCTGTATTTCATATTTATTCATTGTACTCATATCTGCATGGCCATGTTTTCCATGTAGTTCATATTTATTCATTGTACTCATATCTGCATGGCCCTTTTTGGGGGGGGGGATTCGAAAATGGTGTTTTTCGCGGATTTGTGTTGAAACTAACCACAATTTGTTTCACATCTTTTAGGGGCCCAGCGAAGACTACGCCGTCATCGTCCGGCCAGACGGCGCTCACGGCCAGTCTCCCCAACCCCCAGCCAACACTCCACAACCACTAATTCCCCTATTCCCCACTCCTCCCCAGCCTTCCAAGACCCTCTGGCTGAAATTTCGGGGCTCCTTCCCCTCCGTCCCAATTCCCCCTCTCCTCCAACCACCCCTCTTAGAATTACCCCCTCCCCGGAGTCGGTAATAACCCCGCCCCGATCTTTGGGGAATGGAGGCACCTCCGAGGAGGACGATGGAGGGCCTTCCGGAGCTGGCGTTTTTTCTTCCGGTATGTTTTTCTTTGGGATTCTTTATCGACACAAACTGTTTGTATGTAATCATGTGTGGTTCCTTTATTTGGGGTTTTTGGCTACACTTTTGGGGATTTTGCCGATTGCCTTTACCTGTTACTGCTGATTTAAACATACACATATCACACCTGTCGGAATTTGTACATTGGCCTTGTATTTTTGGCCTACACCATTTTTGGTTGATGTATTTTAATGGTGTAATTATGGTTTTTTTTTGTGGTTTTGGTTTTGGCTTGTTTTTTAATGTGGTTTCATTATTGTTGTATTAATCCCCACACTTTTCTCACCCACAGAGGAACAGAGGCGTCGGGCAGAATTAGCCGCCTGTGTGGCCCGGATGCGCCACAATATCATCGGTGTGCTGGTGGTCCTTGACCATATGTCGGTCCTCCTTAGGAATTAGTTTTTTTTGTTTTTTGACCATTTTATAAATAAAGTGTTATTTTCTAAGTAACGTTCTGGCTCATTCGTTTTTTCTAAATCACAGATTGTTTACCCTGACATAAGTAGACTGTTCCTGCAAGGATTACCAATTTTTGACACTAAGATTGTGTGTTGTATTTTTATGTAAAACAGCCACAAGAAACACCTAACAGTAACAATCTCATTTCCCTTTTTTGGTGTAGTCACAATTAGATATTACTACATTTTACAGGTTCCTAGTTGGGGTGCAAGCTGCTTAGGCCAATCTTACGAAGCCAAATGATTGTACAGGCTTCCTTTGGGTGTTGGTTTGGACCCTGAAAACATATTACATTTTAGCTCAACTGGCGTCAGTACTGGATTACCCCTTAGTCAAATGTAACGTGTGTGAACCTGGTTACACTTGCTTGTAACGTTCCAAAAAAGGTACAACATTTCACTCTCAAAACATTTATTCACAACATAACTGAAAAATCAAAGTGGTCACTCACAAACAAAACACACAGTGATAATCACAAATACAACACATACCAACAAAACCAAATAAAAAAACAACAAATCAAGAACTGGTTGACGAAGGACCATGCCAACATGATTCCACAAATATGGCATTGCAATATGGGTTCCATAATATATCCCCAAAATGTCCACATACAGGTTTTTAAAGGGTAGCAGGAAGTAGTCATCGTTGGAGTGCCAAAGATTATGTGAAAAAACAGAAGATGGAGAAAATAAAAATAAATAATTAGATGTTCTCAAACAAACCCTAACACATTAGGTATAAACACTGTTGTTTTGTCAATAATTATCTAAAAAATCTGGCCACCACATCATCGCGTATGGCCCCCCCACATACTGACCTCCGACCAACCTCGGGAGGGCCATCCTCAGGTAAGGCATCCTCTGGCTGCATTGGGACACCACTCCTTATGGCGATGTTGTGAAATATCCCACACAGGACCACCATTTTCGAAACCATATCCGGCAAATACATGAGCTCGCCACCAGAGCGGTGGAAGCATCTGAATCGGCCTTTTAAAAGGCCGATACAGCGCTCCACCACTTGCCTGGTGGCTGTAAGTGCAGAATTATACTCACTTTGTGGCCCTGGTGTGGGAGCCAAATAAGGAGTGAGCAGCCAGGGCATGCAAGGGTAGCCACTGTCTCCTGTGAAAAAGAATAGACAACATCAGGATCACTCTGTATGAAGCTTAACATTTTTATGTACTAAAGGTCTCCACTTACCCAGAAGCCACGCATCACCAGCTTGTAGGTTGGTTAATTTGTGCCATATCCCTGATTGCCGGATGACGAAGGAGTCATGTGCACTTCCTGGTAATTTTGCATTCAGGGACAGGATCTGGAGGGAGGCATCACATACCACCATTACATTGAGGGAGTGATAGTGTTTCCGGTTTCTAAATATTGCCTCCAGCCGTGCTGGAGGCTGAAGTGGTATGTGAGTACCATCCACAACCCCTATGATGTGTGGGAAGCCAGCTATTTGGTAAAAATTGTCCTTGGCCACACTAAGGGCACCCATATCCAAAGGCATTTGAATAAAATGATGGAGGTGCTTGAAAAGTGCCTCCATCACTGCCCTCAGGATCCGGGAAAAGGAGGATATGCCCGCCACTATTCCCACCGTTGTTTGGAACGATCCTGAGGCACAGAAATGTAACACCGCCATAAATTGCGTAAGTGGTGGTATTGAAGTAGGACTGTCAATTTGCCGCTCAAGTTCACTCTCTATTAATGAGAGAGTGTCTATGATGATTTTGGGAGGACGACGGTAGCGTCTTAAAACCTCATCATTGGGCATTCCAAAAAGGGTGACACGTGTTCGAAATATCTGGGGCCTTGCACGCCTACGATGCCTACGCCTGGGACGAGATTGAGGTTGGTCGGCTTCCGGAGCATGGCCAGAACAATCCGACCCATATCAACCTGAAATGGCAAGATTTGAATGTCAGGCTTTTTAACCCCCCCAAAAATTAAACTTTTTACTTAGCTTGAAGATACCATCCATTGATGCTTACATGCCGGGGTATTGTCATGATATGTGGAAACTGGAAATAATCACAACATAAATATACATCATTTTATGCTGGCCATTTCTGTTTCGAAAATTTAAGCAAGACAAAACATAAAAGGGGAGAAACACACATTTGGGCAAAGAGCAAAACGACATTGTGCACACTACGTCAAATTGAGGCCAAATGTAAGCAACAAATGCTAAAGAGAAAACACAAACAATTTTAAGGAATGAATAAGCATTTCACAAAGCGTAAATTAGTTCGCAAATACAAGTCACAATAGAAAGTATTAAAAATGCGCTAATTAGTTCGCAAATACAAGTCACAATAGAAAGTATTAAAAATGCGCTAATTAGTTCACAAATACAAGTCGCAATAGAAAGTATTAAAAATGCGCTAATTAGTTCGCAAATACAAGTCACAATAGAAAGTATTAAAAATGCGCTAATTAGTTCGCAAATACAAGTCACAATAGAAAGTATTAAAAATGCGCTAATTAGTTCGCAAATACAAGTTCTAAAAACGCAGCTAAAAACAAAAAAAACACAGATTTCGGATTTTGAAAATCAAAGGTTACATGTGTAAGGCCAACCAAAGTTGCGTAAAGACAAACAAGAACATTTACAAAACAATTTAACAAATGAACTTACCAAGAGATAATATATAAGAATCCGGATCAAAAGGTCTTTGGGGCAGAGCCAAAATAAAACCTAAGAGAGATGAAATGACGCCAAAAAAAAGTTAGAAAAATCATAAACAGAAGGAGACACAAATTGTACCAAAGTTTGACTTCCCAAAACTTACCAAAACTGGAAACGGCCAAAAAAATTAGAAACGAAAAAAAGCGAACAGAACTAAAAAAACCAATATATCCAAAAAAAATACTTCCAACAACGAAAACCCCTACACCAGCCAACAATCAACTCCAACCAACGTAACCTCCAACATTCAAAAAACGCCACCTCGACTCGAGACGCCCCAAGCCATAAATAGTGTTTAGTTTCCCGCACAAATTAAGGAGGGATCATAGGAACGCACAATCAATGATGCGGCTGAAAAATAAGGTCGCATGTATAAATACGTCACGAGAAAAAAAATAAAAAAATTTTGGTGTATTTCTTGTTTGGAGCTCAGACATGGCTACAGACCAGGGAAACAATGGACAACAGTCTGGCGGTAAGTATTTCAGGCATTTTGACTCAATGATTAATTAGAAACATAATATTGTGCAAGTTGTGAAGTTGAGAATTCTCAAAAATTACACAAATAGGTGAGGAGGATGACATGGGAGAGGCTGCTGGGCCCAGTATTCCGGGCAAAGCTGCCAAAAAGAAAAGGCAGCCACAATTCACAAGAAAGGAGATGGAGGTTTTGATTCAGAAGTGTGTGGACATCCTGCCACAGGCAGACAGGAATATGAGTGCAAGCCAGAAGTGGAGAATGTGGGAAGAGGTAGCCGTTGATGTCAATAGGGTGGGTGATTATGTCCGTCTAGCCCGGGATGTCAAACGGCGGTAAGTAAACACTTGCCCCCCCTAAAACCAAAACCCATTTTAAACAAAAGGATAATGGTTCCAATTTCACCCACAGATGGGCCGACTTCAAATATCGCCTGAAGCAAAAACTGGCAGACAGGGCTAGGCATGCAAGGGGGACAGGTGGGGGTCCCACCCCTGTGTCATTGGAGTTGACTGATTTAGAAGAGCTGGCACAGGGGTGTGTGCAGCCTGTGGAGGTGTTTGGCGTGTCCAACATGGATACGGACATGCCAGACTTTGCGGCTCCTCATGTTGTCCCAGGTAAATATTGTGATGTCACCAACTCTGAAATGTTATTGTGCCAATATGTAGATTCTAATGTGACTCTTTTCTCATTTTGCCAACAGAGACACAGGCGGATGAGTCTGCTCCAGAGGGGAGCCTTGGCCGCAGAATTTTTGCAGGCTCTGCAGGGGAGGAACCAGTACATCCAGCTGAGGACCCTGCAGAAGCCAGTCCAGGGCAATCCCCCTCGCAGGCAGTGTCCTTCCTCACAGAACTCAATTTTAAATTGGATTTCCATACGGAGATTCTGCAGAGGATGGACACCAGTCTGGTACGGGTGGCTGAGGCCCTGGAGCAAAATGCTGCGGCCAACGTGACCATTGGTCAGGCCCTGGCGGAAAATACCAGGGCCAACATCCGCATCGCCACTGCCCTGGAGCAGCTCGTTCCAGCACATGGTGGAGCCGACCTCCCTTCCTGCCGGAACATCAGGATCCTCCACCTCTGGCACAACATCAGCCAATCCTCCAAATGTGCCTAGCCCTGTGCCTAGTCCAGAGGCCACAACATCTGCCTCTGGACAGGCCAGCCCAATGACATCCCGGACCCGGTCTGGCGCCCTCCCTCCCCCAGCCAAACGGACGAAAAAACGGTGACAGCATTGGCTACTTTTCCCACACTCCTTCTGTGCTTGCCTCATATTCCTTTCTGGCCAAAACTTCCCTCTCCTTTCTTGTGAATTGTTTTTAATTTTTGCATTTACGTTTACCAACAATTTATTGTTTGCACAATTAATAAATATTGTGGAATGAACACTGCCAAAAATGTTTTGGTTAAATATGTGCATTTATTTTTTGGGGGATACCAATAAATTTACATCAAATGTACGACTTTGTATTCTGACATTATTGTAAAAATGGGTTACATTTAATCCGGGCCCACAAGCCAACAACGTTCAACCTAAAAAATTACACATTGGAAAAAAAGGGCTCGTTAAGGAACGTTTAACACATTACCTAAGGAGGAAAAATCACCTTGCAAACACAAAATGAGGCACCAAACCTAAACATGATGAAATTATTGTTACAATAGTCCAAAAACAACACATTGCGGCCAAAATACACCCCCACAAATGTACGCTAATTGATTGTGTAATCCAGACATTAGCAGCTATGATTTCCACCTGCGTTCGGTTTTGTGCTATCCAAAAAAACTGCTTTCAATACACATACCAAGCCGGTTTTCAATCAAACACTAATTGATTTTCTGACAAGCCGTGATTAATCGATGCAACATCGTGGAGTGCCGGGACGGAGGAGAAGGCCATCGCCACTGTGGTCGAGTTATCCAGCCCCTAAGCTGTGCGAGCATTTTGAAGGGAAAGAGGATCATCCAGTGACGTATGAGTTGGTACGAACACATTTGACGTTCGCATTTGTTAATGTATGTACGCCCAAAAAACGCCTCGCCACGCCTGCGTTTTTCCATCTCCTCCCCCGTCAACACCCAAAAACGCCCTGTTCTGTCAATCACATTTGACATGTCACTTCCTGTACGCTATTTGATGAATGAGACAAAAAAAGCTCGCAATCTGCCGTACGCACATGCGCAGTGTAACACCGACGCATGCGCGGTTAGTCAACATCGGAACGCAACGAGCGTACTGCTGTTAACGAGCGGCTCTGAATCAGGGCCTTAACCTCTATTATTGGATTTAGTGGGGGTAAGAAAGTTGTTGCTAGCTACAGTATCCTGCTATGTTAAGTGGGGCTCCAGCTTCAATGTAATTTCCCTGAGGTCCATGGTAGTTGCATAACTTTTATGGAGAGAGCTGTTGAGTGTAATTTGCTAAGCAATGATCAATGGAGCTGATTCAGACCCGCTCGCTATGATGCGAATGCTCGTAGCTGGCCGATATATTTTCGATCTGCGCATGCGTATGCATCACAATGTGCATGCTGGAACCAGTGCGAGAGATCGGGATGTGTTCGCTCACTGCGCATAGACTTCCCAGTAGAGTGAGTGACAGGAGAAGCCATTTGTGGGTGGTGACAGGGGCTGGCCACTGAAAACAGGGGAGTGTAGCTGCGAACGCAGGTGTGCCTGAGTGTCTCAACGCCGTTTCAGAGGCATGCATAATTAAAAGGAAGCATCATAGTACACCTCACTTGGTGGGATTTAACTCTGAAGTGATCGCAGTGCTTGTGACAGGGTATAGTCAACCTCAAACGCTGCATTCGCATCTGATGGTGTCTGATGTACCAATGTTTTCATGCACTTCCAGGAGATGACGTGCACAAGTGGGTGTCTTAAGAATGGTTGGTGGGCGTCTGCATACACTAAGTGATCGCATGCCAAGATATACAGGGCGTGCTAATACCTTGCCGTGCGATTACCTGCCTTGCTGGGCGTGCATTGGATTTGCATTGGATTTGCATATTAGAATGCATCTAGCGAGCGGGTCTGAATGAGCTCCAATGATCGAAGGATTGTATTAATCCCACTAACTGGTGCATTATTTAACTACTTTTACGGGCAGCCATTGTAATTATCCATTTACCTGAAGGTTTTGCATAGCCTAAAATGTGTATCTTCACCTGCCGTGGTTTTCTTTGTTCAAAATGCTAGGTTGATTTAGGGCCTGATTCAGACCCACTCGCTATTATCACGACCATCGGGCTTGCGAGGAGACCCTGTGGTAGGGTCTCAGCTCTCGCAAGCCCGAGTGGACTCCCTGCTCTAATAGAGCAGGAAGTCCACTACTGACATCTCTAGTGATGTCAGTAGGGCCACCCACAAACGCCAGGCGTTCCTAAGGTGTTTGTGCAGCCACCCCCCCTCCACGCCTACAAAACGGGGTGAGCTGTCAATCAACATCAACAGTCGCCCCATCTTGTAGTGAAACCCATAGTGATGGAGCAGCAGTCGCTGGAAGAGTCTCGCGCATGTGCACGCCGGAGGCGGCGCATGTGCAGTGGGGGACCATCGACCAGCTTGCGAGCGGGTCTGAATCAGGCCCTTAGACCACAAACCGTGCATGTTTTCTAGGTCTCCTAACAGAATCGCAAGTGAAATAATTAGCTCCACCAGTGGAACTTTTAAAATGTGTCAGTGAGCAATGGATACACCTGTGCATCTGCTGGATGACCTGGAAAACATGAACTGTGTGGGGTACTGAGGACCGAATTTGAGAACCACTGATTTAGACTATCTTTTACCTGTAAATGCTAAGCTTGCAGTTTTACATTTTTTGGAAGGCCCTGTGTAATTTTACTGGGTATTTCTGCCCGCTGTGGCACTTACTATTATTTATGTATGTGAAATTTTGTAGATAACTTGCTGCTGAAGGTCTAATATTATTTATGTGTACACCTATGCCCACCGTGACATCCTCTGCTATTTATGCATGTTAAAGTTTGTAAATGCATCTTTCTTAAATGCCAGTCTTGTGCTAAATGTTTGCTGTACTTTGATGCATACCTGCCGACTTTCTGGCTGCTCCTTCCGGGAGGGAGCAGCCAGATCGGCAGGAAAGGGGGGGGCGTGGCCGGTACAAGGGGGAGTTGCCGGGTGGGTGACATCACTTGAAGGCGTGGTGGGGGCGGGGTCATGCGATCGCGTCAGTTTGGCCCCGCCCCCGCTATGCAATGCCGATAAAATAGGCATTGTGT
>JAUIMM010002996.1:0-119157 GCA_031769625.1 Taudactylus pleione
TGGGATGTATGGAGAGGAGGTAATTAGATAAGGAAGCTATGAAGATTATGTGTGGACTGTATAGGGGGGAGGTAATTTTATAGGGAAGTTATGAAGATTATGTGTGGACTGTATAAAGGGGAGGTAATAAGATAGGGAAGCTATGAAGATTATGTGTGGACTATATAGAGGGGAGATAATTAGATAGGGAAGTTATGAAGATTATGTTTGGGCTGTATAGA
Organism: Taudactylus pleione; assembly: GCA_031769625.1. Lineage (NCBI taxonomy): Eukaryota > Metazoa > Chordata > Amphibia > Anura > Myobatrachidae > Taudactylus > Taudactylus pleione. Next base: position 222 of record JAUIMM010002996.1, read on the forward strand.
GATGAGGTAATTAGATAGGGAAGCTATGAAGATTATGTTTGGGATGTATAGAGAGGAGGTAATTAGATAAGAACGCTTGAAGATTATATGGATTGTATAGAGAGGAGGTAATTAGATAAGGAAGCTATGAAGGTTATGTGTGGACTGTATAGAGAGGAGAGGAGGTAATTAGATAAGGAAGCTATGAAGATTATATGTGGACTGTATAGGGAGGAGGTAATTAAATAAGGAAGCTATGAAGATTATCTGTGGACTGTATAGAGAGGAGGTAATGAGATTAGGAAGTTATGAAGATTATGTGTGACTGTATAGAGAGGAGGTAATTAGATAAGGAAGTTATGAAGATTATGTTTGGGCCTGTGTAGATGGGAGGTAATTAGATAGGGAAGCTATGAATATTATGTTTGGGCTGTATATAGAGGAGGTAATCAGATAAGAAAGCTATGAAGATGATGTGTGGACAGTATAGAGTGGAGGTAATTAGATAAGGAAGCTATGAAGATTACGTGTGGACTGTATAGAGGAGGTAATTAGATAAGGAAGCTATAAAGATTAGATGTGGACTGTATAGAGAGGAGGTAATTAGCTAAGGAAGTTATGAAAATAATGTGTGGACTGTATAGAGAGGAGGTAATTAGATAAGGAAGTTATGAAGATTATGTGTGGACTGTATAGAAAGGAGGTATATAGATAAAGAAGTTATGAAGATTATGTGTGGACTGTATAGAGAGGAGGTAATTATATAAGTTAGCTATGAAGATTATGTGTGGTCTGTATAGAGAGGAGGTAATTAGATAAGAACGCTTTGAAGATTATATGGATTGTATAGAGAGGAGGGTAATTAGAAAAGGAAGCTATGAAGTTTATGTGTGGGCTGTGTAGAGTGGAGGTAATTAGATAGTGAAGCTATGAATATTATGTTTGGGCTGTATATAGAGGAGGTAATTAGATAAGGAAGCTATGAAGATTATATGTGGACTGTATAGGGAGGAGGTAATTAGATAAGGAAGCTATCAAGATTATCTGTGGACTGTATAGAGAGGAGGTAATTAGTTAAGGAAGTTACGAAGATTATGTGTGGACTGTATAGAGGAGGAGGTAATTAGATAAGGAAGTTATGAAGTTTATGAGTGGGCTGTGTAGAGGGGAGGTAATTAGATAGGGAAGCTATGAATATTATGTTTGGGCTGTATATAGAGGAGGTAATCAGATAAGAAAGCTATGAAGATGATGTGTGGACTGTATAGAGTGGAGGTAATTAGATAAGGAAGCTATGAAGATTACGTGTGGACTGTATAGAAAGGAGGTATATTGATAAGGAAGTTATGAAGATTATGTGTGGACTGTATAGAGAGGAGGTAATTATATAAGTTAGCTATGAAGATTATGTGTGGTCTGTAAAGGGGGAAGGTAATTAGATAGGGAAGTTATGAAGATTATGTTTGGGCTGTATAGAGAGTAGTTCATTAGATAAGGAAGCTATGAAAGATTACGTTTGGGCTGTATAGAGAGGAGGTAATTAGATAAGAACTCTTTGAAGATTATATGGATTTTATAGAGAGGAGGTAATTAGAAAAGGAAGCTATGAAGATTATGTGTGGACTGTATAGAGAGGAGGTAATTAGATAAGGAAGCTATGAAGATTATATGTGGACTGTATAGGGAGGAGGTAATTAGATAAGGAAGCTATGAAGATTATCTGTTGACTGTATAGAGAGGAGGTAATTAGATAAGGAAGTAATGAAGATTATGTGTGGACTGTATAGAGAGGAGGTAATTAGATAGGGAAGTTATGAAGGTTATATATGGACTGTATAGAGAGGAGGTAATTAGATAGGGAAGTAATGAAGATTATGTTTGGGCTGTATAGAGAGGAGGTAATTAGATAAGGAAGCTATGAAGATTATGTGTGGACTGTACAGGGGGGAGGTAATTTTATAGGGAAGTTATGAAGATTATGTGTGGACTGTATAAAGAGGAGGTAATTAGATAGGGAAGCTATGAAGGTTATGTGTGGGACTGTATAGAAAGGAGGTATATAGATAAGGAAGTTATGAAGATTATGTGTGGACTGTATAGAGAGGAGGTAATTATATGTTAGCTCTGAGGATTATGTGTGGTCTGTATAAAGTGGAGGTAATTAGATAGGGAAGATATGAAGAGTATGTGTGGACTATATAGAGGGGAGATAATTAGATAGGGAAGTTATGAAGATTATGTTTGGGCTGTATAGAGAGGAGGTAATTAGATAAGGAAGCTATGAAGATTATGTTTGGGCTGTATAGAGAGGAGGTAATTAGATAAGAACGCTTTGAAGATTATATTGATTGTATAGAGAGGAGGTAATTAGATAAGGATGCTATGAAGATTATGTGTGGACTGTATAGAGAGGAGAGGAGGTAATTAGATAAGGAAGCTATGAAGATTATATGTTGACGGTTATAGGGAGGAGGTAATTAGATAAGGAAGCTATGAAGATTATCTGTGGACTGTATAGAGAGGAGGTAATTAGATTAGGAAGTTATGAAGATTATGTGTGGACTGTATAGAGAGGAGGTAATTAGATAAGGAAGTTATGAAGATTATGTGTGGGCTGTGTAGAGGGGAGGTAATTAGATAGGGAAGCTATGAATATTAAGTTTGGGCTGTGTATAGAGGAGGTAATCAGATAAGAAAGCTATGAAGATGATGTGTGGATGTACAGAGTGGAGGTAATTAGATAAGGAAGCTATGAAGATTACGTGTGGACTGTATAGAGGAGGTAATTAGATAAGGAAGCTATGAAGATTAGATGTGGACTGCATAGAGAGGAGGTAATTAGCTAAGGAAGTTATGAAAATTATGTGTGGACTGTATAGAGAGGAGGTAATTAGATAAGGAAGTTATGAAGATTATGTGTGGACTGTATAGAGAGGAGATAATAAGATAAGGAAGCTATGAAGATTATGTTTGGGCTGTATAGAGAGGGGGTAAATAGATCAGGAAGCTATGAGGATTGTGTGTGGACTGCATAGGGGGGTGAGGTAATTAGATAGGTAAATTATGAAGATTATGTGTGGACTATATAGACAGGAGGTAATTAGATAAGGAAGTATGAAGATTATATGTGGACTGTATAGAGAGGAGGTAATTAGATAAGGAAGCTATGAAGATTATGTGTGGGCTGTGTAGAGTGGAGGTAATTAGATAGTGAAGCTATGAATATTATATGTTTGGGCTGTATATAGAGGAGGTCATTAGATAAGGAAGCTATGAAGATTATATGTGGACTGTATACGGAGGAGGTAATTAGATAAGGAAGCTATGAAGATTATCTGTGGACTGTATAGAGAGGAGGTAATTAGATAAGGAAGTTACGAAGATTATGTGTGGACTGTATAGAGAGGAGGTCATTAGATAAGGAAGTTATGAAGATTATGTGTGGGCTGTGTAGAGGGGAGGTAATTAGATAGGGAAGCTATGAATATTATGTTTGGGCTGTATATAGAGGAGGTAGTCAGATAAGAAAGCTATGAAGATGATGTGTGGACTGTATAGAGTGGAGGTATTTAGATAAGGAAGCTATGAAGATTACGTGTGGACTGTATAGAGGAGGTAATTAGATAAGGAAGCTATGAAGATTAGATGTGGACTGTATAGAGAGGAGGTATTTAGCTAAGGAAGTTATGAAAATTATGTGTGGACTGTATAGAGAGGAGGTAATTAGATAAGGAAGTTATGAAGATTATGTGTGGACTGTATAGAAATGATGTATATAGATAAGGAAGTTATGAAGATTATGTGTGGACTGTATAGAGAGGAGGTAATTATATAAGTTAGCTATGAAGATTATGTGTGGTCTGTATAGGGGGAAGGTAATTAGATAGGGAAGTTATGAAGATTATGTGTGGACTGTATAGAGGGGAGATAATTATATAAGTTAGCTATGAAGATTATGTGTGGACTGTATAGGGGGAAGGTAATTAGATTTGGAATTTATGAAGATTATGTTTGGGCTGTATAGAGAGGAGGTCATCAGATAAGGAAGCTATGAAGATTATGTTTGGGCTGTATAGAGAGGAGGTAAATAGATAAGAACGCTTTGAAGATTATATGGATTGTATAGAGAGGAGGTAATTAGAAAAGGAAGCTATGAAGTTTATGTGTGGACTTTATAGAGAGGAGGTAATTAGATAAGGAAGCTATGAAGATTATGTGTGGGCTTTGTAGAGTGGAGGTAATTAGATAGTGAAGCTATGAATATTATGTTTGGGCAGTATATAGAGGAGGTAATTAGATAAAGAAGCTATGAAGATTATGTGTGGACTGCATCGAGAGGAGGTATTTAGATAAGGAAGCTATGAAGATTATGTTTGGCTGTATAGATAGGAGGTAATTAGATAGGGAAGGTATGAAGATTATGTGTGGACTGTATAGAGAGGTGGTAATTAGATAAGGAAGCTATGAAAATTATGTGTAGACTGTATAGAGAGGAGGTAATTAGATAGGGAAGTTATGAAGATTATGTGTGGACTGTATAGAGAGGAGGTAATTAGATAAGGAAGCTATGAAAATTATGTGTGAATTGTATAGAGAGGAGGTAATTAGATAGGGAAGTTACGAAGATTATGTGTGGTCTGTATAGAGGGGAGGTAATTAGATAGGGAAGCTATGAAGATTATGTTTGGACTGTATAGAGAGGAGGTAATTAAATAAGGAAGCTATGAAGATTATGTGTGGACTGTATAGTGGGGAGGTAATTAGGAAAGTTATGAAGATTATGTGTGGACTGTATAGAGGGGAGGTAATTAGATAGGGAAGCTATGAAGATTATGTGTGGACTGTACAGAGAGGAGGTAATTAGATAAGGAAGTTATGAAGATTATGTGTGGACTGTATAGAGAGGAGGTAATTAGATAAGGAAGCTATGAAGATTATATGTGGACTGTATAGGGAGGAGGTAATTAGATAAGGAAGCTATGAAGATTATATGTGGACTGTATAGGGAGGAGGTAATTAGATAAGGAAGCTATGAAGATTATCTGTGGACTGTATAGAGAGGACGTAATTAGATAAGGAAGTTATGAAGATTATGTGTGGACTGTATAGAGAGGAGGTAATTAGATAGGGAAGTTATGAAGGTTATATATGGACTGTTTAGAGAGGAGGTAATTAGATAGGGAAGTAATGAAGATCATGTTTGGGATGTATGGAGAGGAGGTAATTAGATAAGGAAGCTATGAAGATTATGTGTGGACTGTATAGGGGGGAGGTAATTTTATAGGGAAGTTATGAAGATTATGTGTGGACTGTATAAAGGGGAGGTAATAAGATAGGGAAGCTATGAAGATTATGTGTGGACTATATAGAGGGGAGATAATTAGATAGGGAAGTTATGAAGATTATGTTTGGGCTGTATAGAGAGGAGGTAATTAGATAGGGAAGCTATGAAGATTATGTTTGGGATGTATAGAGAGGAGGTAATTAGATAAGAACGCTTTGAAGATTATATGGATTGTATAGAGAGGAGGTAATTAGATAAGGAAGCTATGAAGGTTATGTGTGGACTGTATAGAGAGGAGAGGAGGTAATTAGATAAGGAAGCTATGAAGATTATATGTGGACTGTATAGGGAGGAGGTAATTAAATAAGGAAGCTATGAAGATTATCTGTGGACTGTATAGAGAGGAGGTAATGAGATTAGGAAGTTATGAAGATTATGTGTGGACTGTATAGAGAGGAGGTAATTAGATAAGGAAGTTATGAAGATTATGTGTGGGCTGTGTAGATGGGAGGTAATTAGATAGGGAAGCTATGAATATTATGTTTGGGCTGTATATAGAGGAGGTAATCAGATAAGAAAGCTATGAAGATGATGTGTGGACAGTATAGAGTGGAGGTAATTAGATAAGGAAGCTATGAAGATTACGTGTGGACTGTATAGAGGAGGTAATTAGATAAGGAAGCTATAAAGATTAGATGTGGACTGTATAGAGAGGAGGTAATTAGCTAAGGAAGTTATGAAAATTATGTGTGGACTGTATAGAGAGGAGGTAATTAGATAAGGAAGTTATGAAGATTATGTGTGGACTGTATAGAAAGGAGGTATATAGATAAAGAAGTTATGAAGATTATGTGTGGACTGTATAGAGAGGAGGTAATTATATAAGTTAGCTATGAAGATTATGTGTGGTCTGTATAGAGAGGAGGTAATTAGATAAGAACGCTTTGAAGATTATATGGATTGTATAGAGAGGAGGTAATTAGAAAAGGAAGCTATGAAGTTTATGTGTGGGCTGTGTAGAGTGGAGGTAATTAGATAGTGAAGCTATGAATATTATGTTTGGGCTGTATATAGAGGAGGTAATTAGATAAGGAAGCTATGAAGATTATATGTGGACTGTATAGGGAGGAGGTAATTAGATAAGGAAGCTATCAAGATTATCTGTGGACTGTATAGAGAGGAGGTAATTAGTTAAGGAAGTTACGAAGATTATGTGTGGACTGTATAGAGAGGAGGTAATTAGATAAGGAAGTTATGAAGTTTATGAGTGGGCTGTGTAGAGGGGAGGTAATTAGATAGGGAAGCTATGAATATTATGTTTGGGCTGTATATAGAGGAGGTAATCAGATAAGAAAGCTATGAAGATGATGTGTGGACTGTATAGAGTGGAGGTAATTAGATAAGGAAGCTATGAAGATTACGTGTGGACTGTATAGAAAGGAGGTATATAGATAAGGAAGTTATGAAGATTATGTGTGGACTGTATAGAGAGGAGGTAATTATATAAGTTAGCTATGAAGATTATGTGTGGTCTGTAAAGGGGGAAGGTAATTAGATAGGGAAGTTATGAAGATTATGTTTGGGCTGTATAGAGAGTAGTTCATTAGATAAGGAAGCTATGAAGATTACGTTTGGGCTGTATAGAGAGGAGGTAATTAGATAAGAACTCTTTGAAGATTATATGGATTGTATAGAGAGGAGGTAATTAGAAAAGGAAGCTATGAAGATTATGTGTGGACTGTATAGAGAGGAGGTAATTAGATAAGGAAGCTATGAAGATTATATGTGGACTGTATAGGGAGGAGGTAATTAGATAAGGAAGCTATGAAGATTATCTGTGGACTGTATAGAGAGGAGGTAATTAGATAAGGAAGTAATGAAGATTATGTGTGGACTGTATAGAGAGGAGGTAATTAGATAGGGAAGTTATGAAGGTTATATATGGACTGTATAGAGAGGAGGTAATTAGATAGGGAAGTAATGAAGATTATGTTTGGGCTGTATAGAGAGGAGGTAATTAGATAAGGAAGCTATGAAGATTATGTGTGGACTGTACAGGGGGGAGGTAATTTTATAGGGAAGTTATGAAGATTATGTGTGGACTGTATAAAGAGGAGGTAATTAGATAGGGAAGCTATGAAGGTTATGTGTGGACTGTATAGAAAGGAGGTATATAGATAAGGAAGTTATGAAGATTATGTGTGGACTGTATAGAGAGGAGGTAATTATATGTTAGCTCTGAGGATTATGTGTGGTCTGTATAAAGTGGAGGTAATTAGATAGGGAAGATATGAAGAGTATGTGTGGACTATATAGAGGGGAGATAATTAGATAGGGAAGTTATGAAGATTATGTTTGGGCTGTATAGAGAGGAGGTAATTAGATAAGGAAGCTATGAAGATTATGTTTGGGCTGTATAGAGAGGAGGTAATTAGATAAGAACGCTTTGAAGATTATATTGATTGTATAGAGAGGAGGTAATTAGATAAGGAAGCTATGAAGATAATGTGTGGACTGTATAGAGAGGAGAGGAGGTAATTAGATAAGGAAGCTATGAAGATTATATGTTGACGGTATAGGGAGGAGGTAATTAGATAAGGAAGCTATGAAGATTATCTGTGGACTGTATAGAGAGGAGGTAATTAGATTAGGAAGTTATGAAGATTATGTGTGGACTGTATAGAGAGGAGGTAATTAGATAAGGAAGTTATGAAGATTATGTGTGGGCTGTGTAGAGGGGAGGTAATTAGATAGGGAAGCTATGAATATTAAGTTTGGGCTGTGTATAGAGGAGGTAATCAGATAAGAAAGCTATGAAGATGATGTGTGGATGTATAGAGTGGAGGTAATTAGATAAGGAAGCTATGAAGATTACGTGTGGACTGTATAGAGGAGGTAATTAGATAAGGAAGCTATGAAGATTAGATGTGGACTGCATAGAGAGGAGGTAATTAGCTAAGGAAGTTATGAAAATTATGTGTGGACTGTATAGAGAGGAGGTAATTAGATAAGGAAGTTATGAAGATTATGTGTGGACTGTATAGAGAGGAGATAATAAGATAAGGAAGCTATGAAGATTATGTTTGGGCTGTATAGAGAGGGGGTAAATAGATCAGGAAGCTATGAGGATTGTGTGTGGACTGCATAGGGGGGAGGTAATTAGATAGGTAAATTATGAAGATTATGTGTGGACTATATAGACAGGAGGTAATTAGATAAGGAAGTTATGAAGATTATATGTGGACTGTATAGAGAGGAGGTAATTAGATAAGGAAGCTATGAAGATTATGTGTGGGCTGTGTAGAGTGGAGGTAATTAGATAGTGAAGCTATGAATATTATGTTTGGGCTGTATATAGAGGAGGTAATTAGATAAGGAAGCTATGAAGATTATATGTGGACTGTATAGGGAGGAGGTAATTAGATAAGGAAGCTATGAAGATTATCTGTGGACTGTATAGAGAGGAGGTAATTAGATAAGGAAGTTACGAAGATTATGTGTGGACTGTATAGAGAGGAGGTCATTAGATAAGGAAGTTATGAAGATTATGTGTGGGCTGTGTAGAGGGGAGGTAATTAGATAGGGAAGCTATGAATATTATGTTTGGGCTGTATATAGAGGAGGTAGTCAGATAAGAAAGCTATGAAGATTATGTGTGGACTGTACAGGGGGGAGGTAATTTTATAGGGAAGTTATGAAGATTATGTGTGGACTGTATAAAGAGGAGGTAATTAGATAGGGAAGCTATGAAGATTATGTGTGGACTGTATAGAAAGGAGGTATATAGATAAGGAAGTTATGAAGATTATGTGTGGACTGTATAGAGAGGAGGTAATTATATAAGTTAGCTCTGAGGATTATGTGTGGTCTGTATAGGGTGGAGGTAATTAGATAGGGAAGTTATGAAGAGTATGTGTGGACTATATAGAGGGGAGATAATTAGATAGGGAAGTTATGAAGATTATGTTTGGGCTGTATAGAGAGGAGGTAATTAGATAAGGAAGCTATGAAGATTATGTTTGGGCTGTATAGAGAGGAGGTAATTAGATAAGAACGCTTTGAAGATTATATTGATTGTATAGAGAGGAGGTAATTAGATAAGGAAGCTATGAAGATTATGTGTGGACTGTATAGAGAGGAGAGGAGGTAATTAGATAAGGAAGCTATGAAGATTATATGTGGACGGTATAGGGAGGAGGTAATTAGATAAGGAAGCTATGAAGATTATCTGTGGACTGTATAGAGAGGAGGTAATTAGATTAGGAAGTTATGAAGATTATGTGTGGACTGTATAGAGAGGAGGTAATTAGATAAGGAAGTTATGAAGATTATGTGTGGGCTGTGTAGAGGGGAGGTAATTAGATAGGGAAGCTATGAATATTATGTTTGGGCTGTATATAGAGGAGGTAATCAGATAAGAAAGCTATGAAGATGATGTGTGGACTGTATAGAGTGGAGGTAATTAGATAAGGAAGCTATGAAGATTACGTGTGGACTGTATAGAGGAGGTAATTAGATAAGGAAGCTATGAAGATTAGATGTGGACTGTATAGAGAGGAGGTAATTAGCTAAGGAAGTTATGAAAATTATGTGTGGACTGTATAGAGAGGAGGTAATTAGATAAGGAAGTTATGAAGATTATGTGTGGACTGTTTAGAGAGGAGATAATTAGATAAGGAAGCTATGAAGATTATGTTTGGGCTGTATAGAGAGGGGGTAAATAGATCAGGAAGCTATGAGGATTGTGTGTGGACTGCATAGGGGGGAGGTAATTAGATAGGTAAATTATGAAGATTATGTGTGGACTATATAGACAGGAGGTAATTAGATAAGGAAGTTATGAAGATTATATGTGGACTGTATAGAGAGGAGGTAATTAGATAAGGAAGCTATGAAGATTATGTGTGTACTGTATAGAGAGGAGGTAATTAGATAAGGAAGTTATGAAGATTATGTGTGGACTGTATATAGAGAAGGTAATAATATTGGGAAGCTATGAAGATTATGTGTGGGCTGTGTAGAGTGGAGGTAATTAGATAGTGAAGCTATGAATATTATGTTTGGGCTGTATATAGAGGAGGTAATTAGATAAGGAAGCTATGAAGATTATATGTGGACTGTATAGGGAGGAGGTAATTAGATAAGGAAGCTATGAAGATTATCTGTGGACTGTATAGAGAGGAGGTAATTAGATAAGGAAGTTACGAAGATTATGTGTGGACTGTATAGAGAGGAGGTCATTAGATAAGGAAGTTATGAAGATTATGTGTGGGCTGTGTAGAGGGGAGGTAATTAGATAGGGAAGCTATGAATATTATGTTTGGGCTGTATATAGAGGAGGTAGTCAGATAAGAAAGCTATGAAGATGATGTGTGGACTGTATAGAGTGGAGGTAATTAGATAAGGAAGCTATGAATATTACGTGTGGACTGTATAGAGGAGGTAATTAGATAAGGAAGCTATGAAGATTAGATGTGGACTGTATAGAGAGGAGGTATTTAGCTAAGGAAGTTATGAAAATTATGTGTGGACTGTATAGAGAGGAGGTAATTAGATAAGGAAGTTATGAAGATTATGTGTGGACTGTATAGAAATGAGGTATATAGATAAGGAAGTTATGAAGATTATGTGTGGACTGTATAGAGAGGAGGTAATTATATAAGTTAGCTATGAAGATTATGTGTGGTCTGTATAGGGGGAAGGTAATTAGATAGGGAAGTTATGAAGATTATGTGTGGACTGTATAGAGGGGAGATAATTATATAAGTTAACTATGAAGATTATGTGTGGTCTGTATAGGGGGAAGGTAATTAGATTTGGAATTTATGAAGATTATGTTTGGGCTGTATAGAGAGGAGGTCATCAGATAAGGAAGCTATGAAGATTATGTTTGGGCTGTATAGAGAGGAGGTAAATAGATAAGAACGCTTTGAAGATTATATGGATTGTATAGAGAGGAGGTAATTAGAAAAGGAAGCTATGAAGTTTATGTGTGGACTGTATAGAGAGGAGGTAATTAGATAAGGAAGCTATGAAGATTATGTGTGGGCTTTGTAGAGTGGAGGTAATTAGATAGTGAAGCTATGAATATTATGTTTGGGCTGTATATAGAGGAGGTAATTAGATAAAGAAGCTATGAAGATTATGTGTCGACTGCATCGAGAGGAGGTATTTAGATAAGGAAGCTATGAAGATTATGTTTGGCTGTATAGATAGGAGGTAATTAGATAGGGAAGGTATGAAGATTATGTGTGGACTGTATAGAGAGGTGGTAATTAGATAAGGAAGCTATGAAAATTATGTGTAGACTGTATAGAGAGGAGGTAATTAGATAGGGAAGTTATGAAGATTATGTGTGGACTGTATAGAGAGGAGGTAATTAGATAAGGAAGCTATGAAAATTATGTGTGAACTGTATAGAGAGGAGGTAATTAGATAGGGAAGTTACGAAGATTATGTGTGGTCTGTATAGAGGGGAGGTAATTAGATAGGGAAGCTATGAAGATTATGTTTGGACTGTATAGAGAGGAGGTAATTAAATAAGGAAGCTATGAAGATTATGTGTGGACTGTATAGTGGGGAGGTAATTAGGAAAGTTATGAAGATTATGTGTGGACTGTATAGAGGGGAGGTAATTAGATAGGGAAGCTATGAAGATTATGTGTGGACTGTACAGAGAGGAGGTAATTAGATAAGGAAGTTATGAAGATTATGTGTGGACTGTATAGAGAGGAGGTAATTAGATAAGGAAGCTATGAAGATTATATGTGGACTGTATAGGGAGGAGGTAATTAGATAAGGAAGCTATGAAGATTATATGTGGACTGTATAGGGAGGAGGTAATTAGATAAGGAAGCTATGAAGATTATCTGTGGACTGTATAGAGAGGACGTAATTAGATAAGGAAGTTATGAAGATTATGTGTGGACTGTATAGAGAGGAGGTAATTAGATAGGGAAGTTATGAAGGTTATATATGGACTGTATAGAGAGGAGGTAATTAGATAGGGAAGTAATGAAGATCATGTTTGGGATGTATGGAGAGGAGGTAATTAGATAAGGAAGCTATGAAGATTATGTGTGGACTGTATAGGGGGGAGGTAATTTTATAGGGAAGTTATGAAGATTATGTGTGGACTGTATAAAGGGGAGGTAATTAGATAGGGAATCTATGAAGATTATGTGTGGACTATATAGAGGGGAGATAATTAGATAGGGAAGTTATGAAGATTATGTTTGGGCTGTATAGAGAGGAGGTAATTAGATAGGGAAGCTATGAAGATTATGTTTGGGATGTATAGAGAGGAGGTAATTAGATAAGAACGCTTTGAAGATTATATGGATTGTATAGAGAGGAGGTAATTAGATAAGGAAGCTATGAAGGTTATGTGTGGACTGTATAGAGAGGAGAGGAGGTAATTAGATAAGGAAGCTATGAAGATTATATGTGGACTGTATAGGGAGGAGGTAATTAGATAAGGAAGCTATGAAGATTATTTGTGGACTGTATAGAGAGGAGGTAATTAGATTAGGAAGTTATGAAGATTATGTGTGGACTGTATAGAGAGGAGGTAATTAGATAAGGAAGTTATGAAGATTATGTGTGGGCTGTGTAGATGGGAGGTAATTAGATAGGGAAGCTATGAATATTATGTTTGGGCTGTATATAGAGGAGGTAATCAGATAAGAAAGCTATGAAGATGATGTGTGGACAGTATAGAGTGGAGGTAATTAGATAAGGAAGCTATGAAGATTACGTGTGGACTGTATAGAGGAGGTAATTAGATAAGGAAGCAATAAAGATTAGATGTGGACTGTATAGAGAGGAGGTAATTAGCTAAGGAAGTTATGAAAATTATGTGTGGACTGTATAGAGAGGAGGTAATTAGATAAGGAAGTTATGAAGATTATGTGTGGACTGTATAGAAAGGAGGTATATAGATAAGGAAGTTATGAAGATTATGTGTGGACTGTATAGAGTTGAGGTAATTATATAAGTTAGCTATGAAGATTATGTGTGGTCTGTATAGGTGGAAGGTAATTAGATAAGGAAGTTATGAAGATTATGTGTGGACTGTATAGAGGGGAGATAATTAGATAGGGAATTTATGAAGATTATGTTTGGGCTATATAGAGAGGAGGTCATCAGATAAGGAAGCTATGAAGATTATGTTTGGCCTGTATAGAGAGGAGGTAATTAGATAAGAACGCTTTGAAGATTATATGGATTGTATAGAGAGGAGGTAATTAGAAAAGGAAGCTATGAAGTTTATGTGTGGGCTGTGTAGAGTGGAGGTAATTAGATAGTGAAGCTATGAATATTATGTTTGGGCTGTATATAGAGGAGGTAATTAGATAAGGAAGCTATGAAGATTATATGTGGACTGTATAGGGAGGAGGTAATTAGATAAGGAAGCTATCAAGATTATCTGTGGACTGTATAGAGAGGAGGTAATTAGATAAGGAAGTTACGAAGATTATGTGTGGACTGTATAGAGAGGAGGTAATTAGATAAGGAAGTTTTGAAGTTTATGAGTGGGCTGTGTAGAGGGGAGGTAATTAGATAGGGAAGCTATGAATATTATGTTTGGGCTGTATATAGAGGAGGTAATCAGATAAGAAAGCTATGAAGATGATGTGTGGACTGTATAGAGTGGAGGTAATTAGATAAGGAAGCTATGAAGATTACGTGTGGACTGTATAGAAAGGAGGTATATAGATAAGGATGTTATGAAGATTATGTGTGGACTGTATAGAGAGGAGGTAATTATATAAGTTAGCTATGAAGATTATGTGTGGTCTGTAAAGGGGGAAGGTAATTAGATAGGGAAGTTATGAAGATTATGTTTGGGCTGTATAGAGAGTAGTTCATTAGATAAGGAAGCTATGAAGATTACGTTTGGGCTGTATAGAGAGGAGGTAATTAGATAAGAACTCTTTGAAGATTATATGGATTGTATAGAGAGGAGGTAATTAGAAAAGGAAGCTATGAAGATTATGTGTGGACTGTATAGAGAGGAGGTAATTAGATAAGGAAGCTATGAAGATTATATGTGGACTGTATAGGGAGGAGGTAATTAGATAAGGAAGCTATGAAGATTATCTGTGGACTGTATAGAGAGGAGGTAATTAGATAAGGAAGTAATGAAGATTATGTGTGGACTGTATAGAGAGGAGGTAATTAGATAGGGAAGTTAAGAAGGTTATATATGGACTGTATAGAGAGGAGGTAATTAGATAGGGAAGTAATGAAGATTATATTTGGGCTGTATAGAGAGGAGGTAATTAGATAAGGAAGCTATGAAGATTATGTGTGGACTGTACAGGGGGGAGGTAATTTTATAGGGAAGTTATGAAGATTATGTGTGGACTGTATAAAGAGGAGGTAATTAGATAGGGAAGCTATGAAGATTATGTGTGGACTGTATAGAAAGGAGGTATATAGATAAGGAAGTTATGAAGATTATGTGTGGACTGTATAGAGAGGAGGTAATTATATAAGTTAGCTCTGAGGATTATGTGTGGTCTGTATAGGGTGGAGGTAATTAGATAGGGAAGTTATGAAGAGTATGTGTGGACTATATAGAGGGGAGATAATTAGATAGGGAAGTTATGAAGATTATGTTTGGGCTGTATAGAGAGGAGGTAATTAGATAAGGAAGCTATGAAGATTATGTTTGGGCTGTATAGAGAGGAGGTAATTAGATAAGAACGCTTTGAAGATTATATTAATTGTATAGAGAGGAGGTAATTAGATAAGGAAGCTATGAAGACTATGTGTGGACTGTATAGAGAGGAGAGGAGGTAATTAGATAAGGAAGCTATGAAGATTATATGTGGATGGTATAGGGAGGAGGTAATTAGATAAGGAAGCTATGAAGATTATCTGTGGACTGTATAGAGAGGAGGTAATTAGATTAGGAAGTTATGAAGATTATGTGTGGACTGTATAGAGAGGAGGTAATTAGATAAGGAAGTTATGAAGATTATGTGTGGGCTGTGTAGAGGGGAGGTAATTAGATAGGGAAGCTATGAATATTATGTTTGGGCTGTATATAGAGGAGGTAATCAGATAAGAAAGCTATGAAGATGATGTGTGGACTGTATAGAGTGGAGGTAATTAGATAAGGAAGCTATGAAGATTACGTGTGGACTGTATAGAGGAGGTAATTAGATAAGGAAGCTATGAAGATTAGATGTGGACTGTATAGAGAGGAGGTAATTAGCTAAGGAAGTTATGAAAATTATGTGTGGACTGTATAGAGAGGAGGTAATTAGATAAGGAAGTTATGAAGATTATGTGTGGACTGTTTAGAGAGGAGATAATTAGATAAGGAAGCTATGAAGATTATGTTTGGGCTGTATAGAGAGGGGGTAAATAGATCAGGAAGCTATGAGGATTGTGTGTGGACTGCATAGGGGGAGGTAATTAGATAGGTAAATTATGAAGATTATGTGTGGACTATATAGACAGGAGGTAATTAGATAAGGAAGTTATGAAGATTATATGTGGACTGTATAGAGAGGAGGTAATTAGATAAGGAAGCTATGAAGATTATGTGTGTACTGTATAGAGAGGAGGTAATTAGATAAGGAAGTTATGAAGATTATGTGTGGACTGTATATAGAGAAGGTAATAAGATTGGGAAGCTATGAAGATTATGTGTGGGCTGTGTAGAGTGGAGGTAATTAGATAGTGAAGCTATGAATATTATGTTTGGGCTGTATATAGAGGAGGTAATTAGATAAGGAAGCTATGAAGATTATATGTGGACTGTATAGGGAGGAGGTAATTAGATAAGGAAGCTATGAAGATTATCTGTGGACTGTATAGAGAGGAGGTAATTAGATAAGGAAGTTACGAAGATTATGTGTGGACTGTATAGAGAGGAGGTCATTAGATAAGGAAGTTATGAAGATTATGTGTGGGCTGTGTAGAGGGGAGGTAATTAGATAGGGAAGCTATGAATATTATGTTTGGGCTGTATATAGAGGAGGTAGTCAGATAAGAAAGCTATGAAGATGATGTGTGGACTGTATAGAGTGGAGGTAATTAGATAAGGAAGCTATGAAGATTACGTGTGGACTGTATAGAGGAGGTAATTAGATAAGGAAGCTATGAAGATTAGATGTGGACTGTATAGAGAGGAGGTATTTAGCTAAGGAAGTTATGAAAATTATGTGTGGACTGTATAGAGAGGAGGTAATTAGATAAGGAAGTTATGAAGATTATGTGTGGACTGTATAGAAATGAGGTATATAGATAAGGAAGTTATGAAGATTATGTGTGGACTGTATAGAGAGGAGGTAATTATATAAGTTAGCTATGAAGATTATGTGTGGTCTCTATAGGGGGAAGGTAATTAGATAGGGAAGTTATGAAGATTATGTGTGGACTGTATAGAGGGGAGATAATTATATAAGTTAGCTTTGAAGATTATGTGTGGTCTGTATAGGGGGAAGGTAATTAGATTTGGAATTTATGAAGATTATGTTTGGGCTGTATAGAGAGGAGGTCATCAGATAAGGAAGCTATGAAGATTATGTTTGGGCTGTATAGAGAGGAGGTAAATAGATAAGAACGCTTTGAAGATTATATGGATTGTATAGAGAGGAGGTAATTAGAAAAGGAAGCTATGAAGTTTATGTGTGGACTGTATAGAGAGGAGGTAATTAGATAAGGAAGCTATGAAGATTATGTGTGGGCTTTGTAGAGTGGAGGTAATTAGATAGTGAAGCTATGAATATTATGTTTGGGCTGTATATAGAGGAGGTAATTAGATAAAGAAGCTATGAAGATTATGTGTCGACTGCATCGAGAGGAGGTATTTAGATAAGGAAGCTATGAAGATTATGTTTGGCTGTATAGATAGGAGGTAATTAGATAGGGAAGGTATGAAGATTATGTGTGGACTGTATAGAGAGGTGGTAATTAGATAAGGAAGCTATGAAAATTATGTGTAGACTGTATAGAGAGGAGGTAATTAGATAGGGAAGTTATGAAGATTATGTGTGGACTGTATAGAGAGGAGGTAATTAGATAAGGAAGCTATGAAAATTATGTGTGAACTGTATAGAGAGGAGGTAATTAGATAGGGAAGTTACGAAGATTATGTGTGGTCTGTATAGAGGGGAGGTAATTAGATAGGGAAGCTATGAAGATTATGTTTGGACTGTATAGAGAGGAGGTAATTAAATAAGGAAGCTATGAAGATTATGTGTGGACTGTATAGTGGGGAGGTAATTAGGAAAGTTATGAAAATTATGTGTGGACTGTATAGAGGGGAGGTAATTAGATAGGGAAGCTATGAAGATTATGTGTGGACTGTACAGAGAGGAGGTAATTAGATAAGGAAGTTATGAAGATTATGTGTGGACTGTATAGAGAGGAGGTAATTAGATAAGGAAGCTATGAAGATTATATGTGGACTGTATAGGGAGGAGGTAATTAGATAAGGAAGCTATGAAGATTATATGTGGACTGTATAGGGAGGAGGTAATTAGATAAGGAAGCTATGAAGATTATCTGTGGACTGTATAGAGAGGACGTAATTAGATAAGGAAGTTATGAAGATTATGTGTGGACTGTATAGAGAGGAGGTAATTAGATAGGGAAGTTATGAAGGTTATATATGGACTGTATAGAGAGGAGGTAATTAGATAGGGAAGTAATGAAGATCATGTTTGGGATGTATGGAGAGGAGGTAATTAGATAAGGAAGCTATGAAGATTATGTGTGGACTGTATAGGGGGGAGGTAATTTTATAGGGAAGTTATGAAGATTATGTGTGGACTGTATAAAGGGGAGGTAATTAGATAGGGAAGCTATGAAGATTATGTGTGGACTATATAGAGGGGAGATAATTAGATAGGGAAGTTATGAAGATTATGTTTGGGCTGTATAGAGAGGAGGTAATTAGATAGGGAAGCTATGAAGATTATGTTTGGGATGTATAGAGAGGAGGTAATTAGATAAGAACGCTTTGAAGATTATATGGATTGTATAGAGAGGAGGTAATTAGATAAGGAAGCTATGAAGGTTATGTGTGGACTGTATAGAGAGGAGAGGAGGTAATTAGATAAGGAAGCTATGAAGATTATATGTGGACTGTATAGGGAGGAGGTAATTAGATAAGGAAGCTATGAAGATTATCTGTGGACTGTATAGAGAGGAGGTAATTAGATTAGGAAGTTATGAAGATTATGTGTGGACTGTATAGAGAGGAGGTAATTAGATAAGGAAGTTATGAAGATTATGTGTGGGCTGTGTAGATGGGAGGTAATTAGATAGGGAAGCTATGAATATTATGTTTGGGCTGTATATAGAGGAGGTAATCAGATAAGAAAGCTATGAAGATGATGTGTGGACAGTATATAGTGGAGGTAATTAGATAAGGAAGCTATGAAGATTACGTGTGGACTGTATAGAGGAGGTAATTAGATAAGGAAGCTATAAAGATTAGATGTGGACTGTATAGAGAGGAGGTAATTAGCTAAGGAAGTTATGAAAATTATGTGTGGACTGTATAGAGAGGAGGTAATTAGATAAGGAAGTTATGAAGATTATGTGTGGACTGTATAGAGGGGAGATAATTAGATAGGGAATTTATGAAGATTATGTTTGGGCTATATAGAGAGGAGGTCATCAGATAAGGAAGCTATGAAGATTATGTTTGGCCTGTATAGAGAGGAGGTAATTAGATAAGAACGCTTTGAAGATTATATGGATTGTATAGAGAGGAGGTAATTAGAAAAGGAAGCTATGAAGTTTATGTGTGGGCTGTGTAGAGTGGAGGTAATTAGATAGTGAAGCTATGAATATTATGTTTGGGCTGTATATAGAGGAGGTATTTAGCTAAGGAAGTTATGAAAATTATGTGTGGACTGTATAGAGAGGAGGTAATTAGATAAGGAAGTTATGAAGATTATGTGTGGACTGTATAGAAAGGAGGTATATAAATAAGGAAGTTATGAAGATTATGTGTGGACTGTATAGAGAGGAGGTAATTATATAAGTTAGCTATGAAGATTATGTGTGGTCTGTATAGGGGGAAGGTAATTAGATAGGGAAGTTATGAAGATTATGTGTGGACTGTATAGAGGGGAGATAATTATATAAGTTAGCTATGAAGATTATGTGTGGTCTGTATAGGGGGAAGGTAATTAGATAGGGAATTTATGAAGATTATGTTTGGGCTGTATAGAGAGGAGGTAATTAGATAGGGAAGCTATGAAGATTATGTTTGGACTGTATAGAGAGGAGGTAATTAAATAAGGAAGCTATGAAGATTATGTGTGGACTGTATAGTGGGGAGGTAATTAGGAAAGTTATGAAGATTATGTGTGGACTGTATAGAGGGGAGGTAATTAGATAGGGAAGCTATGAAGATTATGTGTGGACTGTACAGAGAGGAGGTAATTAGATAAGGAAGTTATGAAGATTATGTGTGGACTGTATAGAGAGGAGGTAATTAGATAATCATACTGTCACAAATTACACAGCATATTAGATTTCAGGAGACGTATGGGTCACATACGGAAAGGAACCTAGATGTTAGGTTCCTCACATCCTTACACACAGCGGGGTGCATGCAATAAGACTCCAGAGGTGTTAACCACCCAATACAGTTTTTTCATAAACTAAGATACATCCCTCACCCCATTTTATTCTACTGATCCACATCATCACTGACGATTATTCATCCTTAGGTGAAGTATATAATTACGGAAGGTAACCCCATCAAAGGGCACACCTATCACCTTTATCCCAGTGCTGGACATTTCAAAGGTTACAGTGGATACGTAGTTCATTCATTTTTGAGGTTACTATGGATAGAGACACCCTAAAGGAGTCTCTAATTTTTCCACATAACCATCTGTATCCATCATTTTTATAGCTATTATGAGCTACAAATAATGTGTCTCCATATTAAACTTAATTATATTGATACTGCTTGCTATTTCTTCATCATTGGTATTAATATTTACAGATTCTTAGAGAGATGGTTTAGTTATACAGCTACATTGCAATACTATTTATGTTATAGTTAGTTGAGCGCATAACACAACACTTTTTTCCTATATACGTAACTTTGGAGATAGGACGTCTCCAGTATTAAGCTGTTCCCTGACTATCTTTGCACGTCCCTCTGAGCGCTGTTCACAAACTTTATCTATCTAGATAAGGAAGCTATGAAGATTATATGTGGATTGTATAGAGAGGAGGTAAATAGATAGGGAAGCTATGAGGATTGTGTGTGGACTGTATAGGGGGGAGGTAATTAGATAGGGAAGTTATGAAGATTATGTGTGGACTGTATAGAGAGGAGGTAATTAGATAAGGAAGCTATGAAGATTATGTGTGGACTGTATAGAGAGAAGATAATTAGATAGGGAAGCTATACAGATTATGTGTGGACTGTATAGAGAGGAGGTAATTAGATAAGGAAGCTATTAAGATTATGTGTGGACTGTATAGAGAGGAGGTAATTAGATATGGAAGTTATGAAGATTATGTGTGGACTGTATAGAGGGAGGTAATTAGATAAGGAAGCTATGAAGATTATGTGTGGACTGTATAGAGGGGTAGCAGTCGGGAAGCCAACAGACGCAATCCCTACAACCGGCTTCCCGAATGTCGAATCCTTGCAGGGATCTAATGACAGGCATCAAAATACCGACGCCTGTCAGACCTATGCTGGGAGCTCCACACACAGCTTACCGATCAAAGGTATGCCTGGCGCGGACTGCCGCCGTGGTGGGGGTTGTTTTTTTAGGTAAAGGGCTCCTGTGAAGGATTTAGGGTCAGGCACCCCCCTGGGAGGTTAGGGTTAGGCTAGGGGAAGGGGGGATTAGGGTTAGGCACACCCAGGTGGAGGTTAGGGACAGTTCAGAGTCAAGGATAACACCTTGGCAACGAGCTTGTGGGGTGGGGTGGGGTTGATTGTTGAGTTATTAACAGTGATAGAGATTTTAGGTTGGTAACTACTATTGTCCAGTGGAAATATCATTAATTATGTTTTGGATATGTTAACTTTGAGGTGGCGAGATGACATCCAAAATTAAATAGCAGAAAGACATTCACTGAAACAGACCAATGCAGGTGGTGAAAAATCTAGGGAGTATAAGTAGATTTGAGTATTGTCCACACACAGATGATACTGAAAACCAAAAGAGCTGATTAGTTTGCCAAGAGAGGTAGTAAAGATTGAGAAAAGCAGAGGACCTAAGACTGAGCCTTGTGGTACGCCATCTGATAGAGGTAGCAAAGTGGAGGCAGAGTCAGAAAAATGAACAGTGAAAGAGCGATTAGATAGGCAGGATGAGAACCAAGAAAAGGCTGTGCCCTGAAGACCTAGGGATTGTAGTGTTTGTATGAGAAGAGAGTGGTCAACAGTGTCAAAAGCAGCAGAGAGATTGAGAAGAATAAGAAGTGAGTAATGGCCTTTAGCCTTGGCAGTGACCAGATCATTTACTACCTTAGTCAGTGCTGTCTCTGTGGAGTGCAAGGAACGAAAGCCGGACTGAAGTGGGTCCAATAAGTTGTGTGAGTTAAGGAAGTGTGTGAGGCAAGTGTAGGCAAGTGTCTCAAGTAGCTTGTTGGGGCATGGGAGCTTGGATGGTAATTTTAGAGAGATTTAGGGTCAGAATTTAGTTTTTTCAGAATGGGAGTAATCACTGCATGCTTGAACAGTGATGGAAAGATGCCAGTAGAGTGATTACAGATTTTAGTTAAGTATGGGATGAGCACAGAAGATAGAGCTTTACTGATTTGTGAGGGTATAGGATCAAGAGGAGAGGTAATAGAGTAGGAGGATGAGAAGAGTGTAGATACTTTATCTTCATTTGTGGGGTCAAATGAAGAGATTGTGCCAGCAGGTACAGGTAGGGAATTGAGCAGGTCACCATACCAGGAGTAAGATCTTGTGCATTGATAGTAGCAGGTAGGTTGGGTGAGGGAGGGGTAAGAAGTGATTGAAATTTATTAAAAAGTTGCTTGTGGTTAGAAGCTTGGGCAGAGATGAGAGATTAGAAATATGGTCACTGGTAGGCACTAGAATAGTTCAAGAAACACCACACCACGTATTCTAGTGCCTACATGTTGTTTTATTGTATTATATTGTGGATTTGTATAACCTTCCTGGTAGCAATTGAATCTATATTTAATATTGTATGTTTTAAAGCACTGTATTTTTTAACCTATTAAATATTAATTTATTCTGGAGTGGATTAAAAGTTGTATATTATTTGCGGAACCCAGGAGGGACCAAAGAAACTGCTATGGGAGTGTAAAGAGCTAAATACAGTATATGTAAGAATACATGTAAGCTTGACATTCGTTTATCCTAAGCACTCGGTAACCCCTATTGGTAATGAACCATATAAAAAGATAAAATATACTTTTATACATATGGAAATAACAGGATGATGTAAGCATTTATGTGAGCATCATTGTGCTATATATCTCACTAAAAGTGATCCACTTTTCTAATACTACTCATCATATTAGAAGAGACCCCAACTGTGGTTTATTTTGTTTTTCCATTTTGGAGATTCTGAAACATAGTATACTATGTGGTAAATTTACTTAGGTGGGAGTCTTATTAAGAAGTGATGTTGCCCATAGCAACCAATCAGATTCCAGGTATTATCTTCTAGAAGGTGCTAGATAAATGAGAAGTAGAATTTGATTGGTTGCTATGTGCAACATCACTTCTTAAATAGAACTCCCATCTTAGTAAATTTACCCCTATGAGTGTATTCTTTTTCCCTTCTACTGTATATACGTGATGTGATTTCTGAGGGTCAGAGAAAGTCGACTAGGAGACATTGGAGAAATTTGATCATGAGAAGTACAATATAGCCACATATATGGACAGATATCTTTTATTGTGGTATCATATTCTATCAGTGCAGATTATTTTAATTGTAGTGGAAATATGTTTGTTTGGCAGTGTCCAGAGCATTATGATAAGAGTGGTATATAGTCTTATATGTGAGGAAGTCACTTGGAGTACGAAATTTATGCCACTTATGTCCTACTTTACGTGAGAGTTTTTGTAGATGTCTTGTTTACTGAGAATGCCACGGTTGATGTCTAAGTCTATGTGGAGTGTGATGGGTAGAAGAAGCCACTTCATCGTAAGATATTTTTAGAATCTGGTTCATGTGTAATACAGCTATCTCAGGAGAAGTGAATGTAGTTGTCGTAAAGAGGTGGATAATTTTTGAAAATTAGTAGCATTAATATTTCTGTGGGTTTGAGGAGGTTTGGCTGATTTTAATGACATTGAGGGTGATGTAATGGAGGAGAGTGTGCAGGTGATAATGTTGTTATCTGATAGAGGAAAAGGAGAATTTGTGAAATCAGAAACTGAGCATAGTCTGGTAAATACAAGATCAAGGCAGTGGCCATCCTGAGGAGTAGAGGAGTCAGTCCATTGGGAGAGACCAAGATAGAAGGTTAGAGAGAATAGTTTGGATGCATGAGGAGATTGTGGACTGTCAATCGGGATATTGAACTCATCCATAATGATGGTGGAGATGTCTGAGGATAGGAAGTGAGGGAGCCAGGCATTAAAAAAATGTTCCAGAAATTGTTGGGTTGGCCCAAGTTGGCGATAGATGGCAGCAACATGCAGAGAGAAAGGGGCGAAAGTCCTGATAGAGCAGGGGTGGGGAACCTTTTTTCTGCTGAGGGCCATTTTGATATGTATAACATTATTTGCAGGCCTGGTGCAGGACACGCCCCCTCCTTATGATGTCACATGATGGGGGACCACAATGCCAGTGATTACAGCAATGTCCTGAGCATCCTGAGGATGCTTCGGGGAGCTGTAAGAGCAGCGGTGTGACTGTCTGTAGCGTCCTAAGGATGCTCCAGGCGGCACCGCTGCATAGATTCTGGCTTCAAGGTGCCATTCTAGGCACCCTGCTAGCCAGATGAGGCTAGCAGAAATAAGCTCAGAGGCCAGACCAAATGATACTGAGGGCCTTATACGTCCCCCAGGTCTGAGGTTCCCTATCCCTGTGATAGAGTGATGTAAATGTGAGTGATGATACCTGTGTGAGAGCTGTATATGTGAAAAATTGGGACAGTAATATTCCAACTCCACCTCCTTTACTATAACCAGACCAGGAGGTGTGTGTGAAGTGCAGGCAATCCTGTGAGAGTGCTGCAGGGGAGGCAGTATCTGATTGTGTGAGCCATGTTTCTGTTATTTGCCAGAAGGTTGGAGTAATTGGAGACAAAGAGGTCATGGGTTTATGTTAGTTTGTTGCAAACAGAGCGTGATACAAAAAATAAATAAATAAAAACTGAGTTAGAAAGTATTAGCTTTTTCATTATTCTTCCCTTAGTTGCTTCCAAAATATAATGAAATCCACAAAATATATCCTTTTTTTAACTACTGTCAGTACTCTCATTCCATGACACTGCAGCCTACACCCTTATAGATGCCTTTTGAGGATATTCCAGATTACAGAGAACACTAACCTCGTCCATAGTAAATGTGAATACTGTGCACAATATTAGAAGTGCTGTCGATGTATTATTTCTGCAAATCTATTTCTGATTACAATTTGTATGGGGTTTTTAAATAAGATGGCCATTTATAATACTATAGCTAAAACCGATTATGTGTGGTAATTTTTCCACCTATTGCAATCTACCAGCATAATAAATATCAGCTACAGTATATGAGATGCAATTACTAACATATGACACACATATAACTAGCATATGACACGCAATAACTAACATATGACACAATAACTAGCATATGACATGCAATAACATATGACACAATAACTAGCATATGACACGCGATAACTAACATATGACACAATAACTAGCATATGACACGCAATAACTAACATATGACACAATAACTAGCATATGACATGCAATAACTAACATATGACACAATAATTAGCATATGACACACAATAACTAACATATGACACACAATAACTAGCATATGACACAAAATAACTAGCATATGACACACAATTACTAACATATGACACACAATAACTAGCATATGACACACAATAACTAGCATATGATACACAATACCTAACATGACACACAATAACTAGCATATGACACACAATAACTAACATATGACACACTATAACTAACATGACACACAATAACTAGCATATGACACACAATAACTAACATATGACACACAATAACTAGAATATGACACAATAACTAGCATATGACACGCAATAACTAGCATATGACATGCAATAACTAACATATGACACGCAATAACTAGCATATGACACACAATAACTAACATATGACACACAATAACTAGCATATGACACACAAAAACTAGCATATGACATGCAATATTTAACATATGACACGCAATAACTAGCATATGACATGCAATAAGTAGCATATGACACACAATAACTAACATATGACACACAATAACTAGCATATGACACACAATAACTTGCATATGACACGCAATAACTAGCATATGACACACAATAACTAACATATGACACACAATAACTAGCATATGACACAATAACTTGCATATGACACACAATAACTAACATATGACACACAATAACTAGCATATGACACACAATAACTAACATATTACACACAATAACTAACATATGACACACAATAACTAGCATATGACACACAATAACTAACATATGGCACACAATAACTAGCATATGACACACAATAACTAACATATGACACACAATAACTAACGCATGAATAACAGAATAAGCTTTACACTCACCATACTTGGACTGTCAGCTATAATAGTGCAGTTATACACGGGGAGAGTGTTCCTTTCATATGCTCCATCCAACAGAAACACGTCTCTACTTGAGTTATGTGTTGATGAAAAGCTACCTTGGAATAATGTAGGGCTTCTATCTAAAAACTGTTTACACTGTAACATGGGTGTCTCTTGAAAGCAACCATCAATCTTCAAATCCCCTGTGTAACTTTCCTGATAGCCTTTGGAAACAGCTGCCTCTTTCCACTTCGTACTATTTCCGGTTCTGTGTACATCATCAAGACTTTTTGCATTGTACATCAAAGTAGCTTTACATTTTCCAGCACTGAGTGTCTTTTGCCTTATTGGATTGTGGACACTGGTTGTAACTTCATTAAGAAATTTAGAAAATGGAATGTTAGTGCCTCCGTCTTCCTGGTCTCCACTCAGATTCGAAGCATCTTGGCTGTGTTGACTTATGTCAGAGGACGATGAGCTCAGCCTAAATCTGATTTTTCCTGCTACATTTTTAAGAAACATTTTAATTTTTATTTTTTGCCCCGCTTGCAAAAACTAGATCACCATTAAGGTTTCCAATGTTTAGATTTAATCAACACAGATGTCTGGCTGGAAATCCAATTCTTCAGGTCTTTAGGATTCTTTTATTAATCTTGACAATCCTGTAACTACCAGTATTAGGAAGATTTCCAAGGACTAGAAAATAGAATCTTTTATTTTTTGGAGAGTTTAAATACAATGCTGATCTTGGCCTCTTTTTCCAATGCTTGTGAAAGAAGGACTCTTTAAACTTCACAAATGTTACCCATTCATCCTTCAGAATCTGATTCATACATCTCCATCATATCCAAGAACCTGAAAATAGGAATCTGGGCATCTGAGACAAATGCTAACCTTCCACAGGTAACGCCGTCATCTTAACTTGCTCATAGGACTCAGATAACTTAAATAACTTGCAGGTAGGAGTAATACATTGATTGATAATTAGACATCTAAAATGAAAGCGACACCTTTCCATCGAGGTCTGCAGATACTGTACTAATGTGCCTATCCAGTGTGTCAGACAGTGCGCACAAGCTTATTGAACTGCAGGCAAATACACACTGTGCATGCATCAGAGCTTTGGTACAGTGTGAAAGTTGTCACTTGGCTTTTTAAAATCAGATATTAGAGAAGGTCATGTTTTAATTAGTCTCAATGACTCAATGCAATTAGCTGTCTGCACTGGAGGCAATCAATTGGGTCTGGCAACAATTCAATTTAGTAAAGAGAAAAAAAAATCAAAAACACACCAACAGAGAAAAAAATAAATATGTACATAAAATAATATAATATGCATAGTATTTAATATAAAAGCAAAATAATTAAGGGGTACAGGGGTGGATTGGGCCATTGGGACAGTGGGTAAATTCCCACTGGGCCAGTCCCATTTTCCCCTTAGCTGGGCTGACCAACCCTGCATACCAGCCCGGGCTGATTCATGCATCTGCTCAGCTGGTTGCTGTTCTTCCGGGATTTGCGTTCCACTGAGGAAAGCAAACCGGGAGTTTATCGGCTCCGGCTAGCGGCCACTTCCCGGTGCCGTAAGCTGGGAGCAGCGGCTTACTGTGCACCAGGAACCTCCATTCAGCACGCTGACAAGATGGCATCAGCAGCACAGTGAAGCAGTGCATCACCCTTCTGGCAGGGCCGGATTAACAATGGGGCTGATGGAGCTACAGCTCCAGGCCCACAATCAAAATAGGCCCACCAACTGCTGTGCTCCTGCTGTGGACAGGAAAACATATTTCCTGTTACAGCAGCCTGCAGCCTGTCAGTGGCGACCAATGCTCCGCCCCCACCAGCCGCGGCCCGCACCCCCCTCCTCCTAGCTGCGGCATTGGCAGATCAAATGAGGTGGCCAGCATAAATTGGAGACATATGGCAGCATAGACCTCCTGCGCTGCATATGTAGTGACGCGGTGCCTCTTTCAGGTGACATCAGGACGTCTGACATTGCAAAGGTGCTGCCCGCACCACCGCGCCCGGAAGGAAGCGAATCAGCTGCAATAGGTCATCATAGGCAGCTCCATGAAGGCAGGTGACAAATTCTGAGGTAAAGTGTCAGACCTGCCGGCTGCCAGCCTGCCTACTGTGCGATAGTTGTATACAATTATGGACTGCGGACTGAGGCACTGACTATATATATATATATATATATATATATATATAATTATATATCTATACATATTTATAGATATGTGTGATATATATTTATATATATATATATATATATATATATTTATTTGTGCAGTATTTGTAATTTTTATATATATATATATATATGTAGATATATATGAGCAGTATATGTAGTATATATAAATATGTATATATATATATATATATATGAATTCATATGTGTATATAAAATATACTGTTTATGTGTATATTTTAATAATATACAGAGAGCGTGTATGATTTTCTTATACATACATACACACACATGCACTTCTGTTATGGGATTGCAGTGCCCTGGTGCACTATATATATATATATATATATATATTTATATATATTGTGTGTATATATGTAAAATATATTTTTTAGGTAGCTTGCTATGTCATCACAACATGAGGAAGCTTCGGTCTTAGGCCTGATTCAGGCCTGTTCGCAAGGCTGCGTTCGCACATAGCCTACCGATGTTTGCAATCTGCGCATGCGAATAAGACGCAGTACGCATGCGCAAACTAGTCCCTGTACACAGACACTCCGCTAGAATGAGTGACAGGATGTGCCGTTTGTGTGTGGTGACAGGGGGTGATCGATGGAAACGAGGGTGTGGTGGTGCGAACGCAGACGTGTCTGAACACCATTTCAGGGGCGTGCATAAGTAAGACGCAGCGTCAGCATACACGTCACATGGCTGAATTACACACGGATGCACTCGCAGTGCTTGCGGTAGGGTATGGTCAGCCACAAGTGCTGCGTATGGGTCGGATGTTACTCAATGTTACCGATTGTTTAATGCAGATGACGAGTGTTACTAAGGGAAAGTGGGCATTCTTGTGACAGGCTGGTGGGCACCTAAATACACACCGCGATCACATGGCAAGACATAGTGGGCATGCTAATGTCTTGCCAACGATCGTGGGATTTGCATACTCTGGCTGCTGATGGCTGCGTGCGAACACATCCTAGCGAGCGGGTCTGAATCAGGCCCTGAGACCCATCTTCTATTAGATTAATACTATGTGAGCAAATTGAATTGTATTAGTGGTGTAGTGTTGTGTATTAGCAGTAATGCAGCAGATGGGTGTGCATGTATTTTTTATCTATAGTACCCATTGGAAAACAATTCCTAATTTCTGTCAAGGTGGTTTTCTGGCATTAACGGCTAGCTGGTAATGGCCGCTGATAATTTATCTATTTTTTATCCTGAGTATTTTTAAAATTAGCTGATATTTGTACATAATACACGTGCACTATGGGCCTGATTCAGAGCCACAAGCAAAGCCAATGTTCACGTAGTTAGGCAATTTTTTTGCTACTTCACCTGCATAAAAATCACTAAAATCGTGTACAGTTCATGTGTTACACAGTGTGTACGCATAATGACGCTGTTGTGATTGAGACGCACAGTATCATAAATGTCTTGGAGAAGTGCCGGGCGTTCCTGGGAGGTGGCTAGCAATGTGCGCAAAATGCTCTGTCTCATGGTGGTCATTAAACTGTTTTTGTACACAGGTGCTTCATTATTCACATCTATCACACTTCATCTTGCACAGATGCTGGTGCCAATACTCTTAGAAATAGAAATCATGTAGGTGAGGTTTGTATAAATAAAAGACATCCCAGACGGCACTCGGAAGCGTTGATGTCAGCATTTTTAATAAATACAGTATATAGCCTTGAGCTGGTATCTGTCTAGTGCCCCATGAGGTCTTTATTCCCTTAAACATTGTGCCGCCGTGGGCCCAAACTATTAAATTCCCCTGGTGGCCCCCTCATACCCCAGTCCTCTAATGTTCATAACCATAACAAAATAGAATTAAAGCACATAATAAGCATTTTGTTAATAAACCATTGTTGTGAGTTTTTATTCACATTCTTTATTCAGTGGTGAATAATATAACAGGCGGTGTAATGCTTCATATAAGCAAAGAGGCTATAGCCACACCCCATGGCACAGGCCACACCCACACATCAGCTGGTCACACCTCCTGCGGCAGCACGCAATAGGCCCTAAATAAAGGTCAGCTCCAGGCCCATGTGGACCTTAATTTGGTACTGCCTTCTGGTGCTTGGCAGCAGTGGACACCACAGTCGAGCCAGCTTTGCGCGCCATTTAGCCACTTATTACTCACCGCCACAGGTCAGTCACACTGCCAGCCAGACCCGGTATATAGATGCTCCCTAACCTGTTGCTAGCTCTGCTTTTTTAGACTTTCGGGATTTAACCATTTGTAGCAGTGCCATCATTTTACGCTGCAGGAAGCACCAATTCCCATTATAAACAAAGGAAAAGTGTGATTCTCACTGTTAGAGGAGACAAATGTGATGTTGGCTGTGTGGATATAGTCAAAGAAAAAAAGTCTATTTGCGCTAAGACACCATTAATCTATGATTATAACATAAAATAATCAGGGGGTCTGATGTTCACTAAAAAATATATATATTTATTGATATATTCTATATGTAATGTATATGTATTCAAACTAGAATATGACTAACCATATTGCAAACATGTAACACACACAAATGTGCCAACAAATACTGCATATAAAAATACATAAAACCAATTAAGCAAAAATAATGATCACAATAACTCTAAAGAGATCTCCAAGTCTAATCTATAAATGACACTGTGCTTTTAAAATGACTCAGTCCATATATTCATAAGATATCGCTCCTGGTTTTAAGCCACATATAAAATGTAGCCTGACCACTAGAACAATGGAGCTGGACTCTGTGCATATGTAACAAATGAACACTAGAGGAAGCACCTAACGGGAGCTATACAGCGCAACACAGGCACAAACATTCATACTGAGAGTCTTACCTCATTGAGCGGGCACTGGATACGTGACCCGGAAGTGCCAGCAACGGAACCCAGCGACACGGTTTTCAATCACTGCTAATAAGCAGAGTCTGTAAGTATAAAGCCTGGGAAGATATGGACTACCTCACATGCCCTTGAAAAAGTCCCAGATTGAGATGAAATGTTTTGGGAACAACTCAGCACATATCCCATTGATTTCTTTGACTTTTAACCCTATTTACTTGCAGTAGTGTAGCTGCCATACTACATGTACTTAGTGTATTTTGATAATAAATGTGAGCATTTCTTTTACCTGATTTTCTCTCAGTTGTCATACATCCACATATTGCCCTCATACTTGCATGCAACTACTGAACGGGTGTGCAGAACAGCAGGAACCGGAGGACCAGTAGAAGTTATTTGGTGAGTAGTACCTTACTTATTTAACATCTGCACTCTAGTGTCTGCATCCACCCTGATACTGCACTCATTATCTCTAAGGTATGCATGGGCTGTGACTAAAAGACACTTATGAGGAATATACAGAGTAAGAACAACATAATCTCATCTACTAAACATAGTTAGATACCATTTAAGAACACTCTGCTTACAGTTTTTGCCCACCAGTGGATTTGGGACACTTAGCTATTTACTGTTCAACTAAAGACATTTGTTCTTGGAAATTTAATTGGAACATTACCATAGTCCTCAATATAGGATGAACACCCCTCCTACAGTTATTGCCTAACAGTATCACCTAAATCAGCTACACATCTATATATCAAACTATAATTCTATCACATATTAAACACATAAGCAGAATACATCCTTCGTATCACATAGCGCTTGCTCTACTCCCTTATGTGAAATTACTTTATGTTAATTAGGACATTATACCTCTTTTTGATCTAGCAGCTAGTGGTATACACCTACCAAACTCCCCCCCCCTTTTTTGGGGGGAAAATTGTGTGAGCGCTAACTACTGTCTAAATATTCCAATCTAAGACAGCCTTTACCT
This sequence comes from Taudactylus pleione, assembly GCA_031769625.1. Taxonomy (NCBI): domain Eukaryota; kingdom Metazoa; phylum Chordata; class Amphibia; order Anura; family Myobatrachidae; genus Taudactylus; species Taudactylus pleione. The sequence continues at coordinate 32,296 of JAUIMM010002996.1, forward strand.
TACTCAGATCCATGGAGAATCTCCTAGAGAAAATTATGTAACCCAAGAAGGAGATCTCTTCCACTTCAAATTCGCACTTCTCCAACTTGGCGTACAAATTATTATCTAAGATTCTTCACAATACCAGTCTCACATGTTGTTGATGTTGTTCTATGGACTTGGAGAAGATAATAATGTTGTCCAAATAAACAATAGTTAAGACCCCTAGAAAATCCCTCAAGATCTCATTAATAAAGTCCTGGAAGTTGGCTGTGGCATTGGACAGACCGAACGGCAAAACTAAATATTTGAAATGCCTGGAGTGGATGTTGAAAACCATCTTCCACTCATCTCGTTTGCGAATGCGTATCTGGTTGTAGGCACTGCGCAAGTCAATTTTAGAAAAGATTGATGCTTCCCATAGTTGCTCGAAGAGCACAGAGATCAATGGTAAGGGATAGGCATTATTCACGGTAATCTTATTTAGACCTCAAAAGTCAATGCAAGAGATCATCCTTTCTTCTAGATGAAAAAGAAACCGGCACCTAAAGGGGACTTAGATGGCCAAATGACTCCTTTCTTGAGAGCATCCTGGTTGTATTTCTACATTGCCTTACTTTCAGGAACTGACTATGCATATAGCCTACCTTTTAGGAAATCTGGCATCAGGTAACAGAACGATGGCAGAATCAAAGGGTCGATGAGGAGGCAAAACATGAGCTTTTTTCTTTAGAAAAAACTTCCGCCAGATCACGGTACGTGGTGGGAATATCAACAGTTTCGGCAGAAACAACTGCTGCAAGATGAACTGGATGAATCAAACAATGATTGAAACAGTAGGAATCCCACTGTAGAATATCCCTAGTCTGACACTGGATAACTGGGTTGTGCTTCTTAAGCCATTGCAAACAGAGTACAACGGGAGCCAATGGACACTGGAGGAGAAGAAATTAAAGTTGTTCTTTATGAAGAGTACCAACGTTCATTTGTACAGGTGGTGTCCGGAAATGAAAGGGGAACTGAGGAGAGATTCCTACCATCCAGACCAACAACTGCGACTGGGCTATCCAAAGGTTCAAGAGAAAGACCCAATGTCTCAAAGAATGCTTTGTCCATAAAATTCTCTGTGGCCCCACTATCAATAAAGGCAGAGACTGAGACCTGGCAATATGAAGACTTGAGTAAGGTGGGGAACAAGACAGAATTTCTTGGAAATAAAGCAACCACAGACACTGTTAGCATAAATGAGGATCACTCAAACCAGAAGAAACACTGTGTGTAAAAATAAATTGTATATGTACTGTAACAAAACAACCAATGAACTGCAATTCAGTTAAAGCAATAAAAACATATAAATAATGAAATTCATGAAGTATGAAAAATATGTGGAACAATGTATGAATTAAAAAGTCCAAGACTTACAAATTGACAAATTATAGAGCCCTCTGGAAAGCTTCTTCATAAACATATATTGATGTTGAGCTGGTATTACTTAGTACATCATCCGGTAATGAAGTCAAAATAAGGTAGATGCAATATTACCTTCCGTGCAGGCTGATCAGTCTCAGGTCTTGATGTCGAACCTCAAAGTGGATGATAATTGTCGCGACCAGGGATGGCTGGCCTCCCGGACTCAACCCAGCTGACGATGGAGATGCAGAGGGGAGTAGGTGGCCACTCCAGTACTCCCAGTCCGGCACAGGGAGGGCAGTGAGCTCCGTGCTCTGGGTGCGGATGGGTATTCTGACCAGCATGCAAGCGCTCAACCCGGCTTGTGGGGAGACTATGTGGAACAAGAAAACGCCACTCTGAAGATCAGTGGCAGCTGGGGAGCAGGAAGAGGGCTCCGAGTTCCGGAATGATGTGGGGAAGGAGGCACTGCGAGCTGGCGTATGCATTGGCTCTGGGTTTTCCAAGGCGTCTGTGTATAAATAAGCAGAGGGACTTGGTAATAAAAATCCAGGGACTAAGAACCAGGTAGGTATACCGGTGTCAGGCACCAACGTGTTTCAGCGTCCTTCTGACGCCTTTTTCAAGGTGAATAGAACACTCCATGTCTGGACAATTTAAATACCTACAGCAATTAATCATCATTCAATACATGTGGACATAATTAGCTACTGGTTTGAGGAAAAAGCAATTAAATCCCAACAAGGGGAAACAGATAGTAATCAGTATAAAAATTGGATAAATATATTAATATATATGTATCTATAAAAACAGAAGCATAGAAATAATTATAAAAGAGAGACGACAAACAAAGGAGAAATATATGGAACAGATATATAGTTTATAACTAAAATACATATATATGAATATATGAATAATTGAGGATTTAAATAGTTAACAGCAAATTTATCAATTACACAATAATGATAGTGAAGGAAGGTGAAGCAGAAAAATGAAGGATATAAATTCTAGCAATGAATAAACAAAAAATATATGACTGAAATAGTATCTATATATTGAATGTTAGGGACGAAGGTGACATATATAAAGGTAGAAGGGAATGTCGCTAGATATGATCGGATAATGGTATATAATTCAATTTGCTCATTCAGGCCATCAGGATAAAGACTGTTGAGGTTAAAGATCCAGTAAACTTCCCGTTTACATAGGGTTCTGAATCTATCACCTCGTCTAGAGGTGGGGGATATTGATTCTATCCCCATAACCCTGAGAGAACATATATCACCCTCATGTTTATCCATAAAGTGTCTAGAGACATTATGTAAAAGATTTTTCTTCAGAATATTTCTCCTATGTTCTAGGAATCTTCCTTTTAAACTTCTAATAGTCCTACCAACATATCTAACACCTCTACAGCCACACAGTAATACGTACACCACATATTTGGTGTTGCAATGACTGAATTGTTTAATTGTATAATTTTTATCCGTTCCCTTACGATTAAGAGTTTTTGTTTTATTTAATGCATGGTGACATGTAATACATTTATTGGAACCACATTTGTCGAAACCGGGTGGTCTAGATGGGAGCCAGTCTGATACAGATGTCAAAGTCATGGTGGGGATTGTTTTTAAAGTGCTTGGTGCAAGTATATTTTTAAGTGATTTATTTTATAATAGTGGTTTCAGCACGCGGTCAAATTTTAACATGGAATAATTTTTCTCTATAATCTTTTTAATTTTTCCCGAAGAATCATTGTAAGTGGAGATGAATGCAAAATTACTCTCTATATTTTGTATATGTTCTCTTGCTTTCGATTTTAGTAATGTTTCCCTCGGCATATGTAGAACTTGATTGTATGCTTTCTCAAGCAAGTCCCGAGGACAGCTTCTGTCCAGAAAGTTCTCACAGAGGGTTCGAGCTTGTTAGAGCTTGTTAGAGCTTGTTTGGAGAAATCATCAGAATTTGAGCAGTTGCGTTTTATATGCATTAATTGTCCCTTAGGTATATTAGTTTTCCATGGGTGGTGATGGCACCTTTTGAAATATTGATGCCGATATCTGGGTCTAGAGCGCGTGCGTATGTGACAACTGTACCTTGGGTCTGTATGATTTATTTGCGCTAATTGTATTTAGATCACAGAGTGTAACCATCTGTTTTTATATTGAATAATAACTTTTGTGCTTTGGAACCACACTCAAAGTCTGAAAGCATTTATTTCTTGTGCGACTCATTACGCTAAATAGCTACAATTTTAGAAGGTATAGGTAGGTAGGAATTGAGGTCTCGGAATCCATAATGTAATGGCCATAGAAGACCAGGTTCCCCCTGAACTTGCTTCCCCACACATGCTGGGACTCAAACTGTTCGATGTATAGGTCTGCGTAGCATGAGGCGAATCTGGTCCCTGTGACCGTCCCATGCACCTGTAAGTAAAAAGTGTCAGTAAAAATAAAATAATTGTGATTTAAAATGAAACAAATAGCTTGAAGAATAAATTCTTGATGTTCGACGGGTAAGGACCCATCTTCAGACAATGAATTTGCTACCGCATTGATCCCCAACTAATGGGGGATATGTGTGTATAGCGCTTTCACATCAAGCATGAGAAAGGCATACCTTTCGTTCCAAATGATACCTTGTATGGAGTTCAGGAAATGTTTAGTGCCTTTCAGATGGGACCTTAGCTGTGTAACATGAGGTTGACAAAAGGAATTAACATAGTGAGACAAATTGGAGGTGAGGGAATTAAGTCCAGAAATAATAGGTTGCCTAGGGGGTGCAGTGATAGATTTGTGAATCTTGGGCAAATAATAAAAAATGGGTGTGACAGGAAAAGGTATCAGCAGAAATCTGTGTATCTCCCTGGTAATAACTCCCCGAGTGAACTCATTAAGATATTCTAACGAGGGATCCGAGGTCAATGCTCGGTAGAAAGTGGTGTCTTTCAGCTGTCGGAGGGCTTCAAGAATATAGTCTTCTCTATTAAGAATGACTATCCCTTATCCGCTTCTTTGATCACCAAGGAATTATCTTTGCACAACTCTCGGATAGCTACTTTTTCCCACTTATTTAAATTCGAATACCTCGCTTTATAAGTAGAGCACATCTCCTTGAAGTCGTTAAGTGTTGTTTTGTAAAAACATTCAATACTGGAACTTTTGTTTTTTATAGGGAAAAATTCTAATTTAACCTTGAACTGTTTCATATTATCTCTAATATCAAACAATTTGATGTTCTCATTCTCCTCATTGTTCTCATCTAATAGCTCTTCTAAGATGTTAAGAGCATTTGTATCTCCACTATCAAGCAAAATGGGTGAACTTTCAAATGGATTTTTTGATAGTTTTTTTATTAGCAAAATAGCTTTGTCTACACAGGTTCCTGATATACCTATTAAGGTCCACATAGAGTTTAAAAATATTGGGACCACAAGATGGTGAAAATTTGAATCCTTTTAGAAGCACTCTATTTTGATTCTCACTTAATACTTTATCTGAAAGATTAAATATAGATTTATTTAATTCATGTTTCTCTTGAGTTCTATTAGGTATTAGTTTCTTAGATCTATCCTTCTTGCCTCCTCTCTTTCTACTGGATCTGATAGACATCTTTTTTTGGGGGGGGCTGTAAGGATGCTGAATCTGTTGTGCAACAGGGGCCCTGTTTTGGATGGTAAGCACGTTTCTCTAAAAAAAACCTATTGGTTTCCATTAGATGAATCATTCCTAGTTGGTCTTTTGGGAATAGCTCCAGAACTCCCGTTTGATGTGATAGAATTTTCACAGTAGGGATAGTTTCCTTTAGGGTGAGAGCTAGTTGTCTCGTCTAGCTCCTCCCAGTTTCTATATGGTTTCTTGAACTTGTGGGATGGATATCTGGGTCTATAGTTGTTCTGCTCTTTTATCTGAGGATCTCTGGGTGTATGTTTGGAGTGATTGTATGTAGTAGTCTTAGTTGAAAGATTCATATCATAGTATCGGTTCCTATTTCAATTGTATGTTCTAACCTCACCTTTCTGGCAACGGTGCTCTCTCTCAGGGATTTTTTCTTTTTGTTATAAATAGGATTTTTTTCAAACTCTATAATTTTCTTTCCAATTAGTTCATCTTTTTCTAAAAAACTGGAATGATCCTTGAAGCATTCTAATTTTTTCCTTTGTTTGTCAACCTCATCCTTTATTTCATCTACCTTATTCATATGAAATTTGATAATTAATGACATAAGTTTAAGGGAGCAATTATCTAAGGTGTTGTTCCATTCTTTCAATAATTTCTCATCATCAAAAATACATGGTTTATTAATGCGTAAGCCTCTTGGTATAATTTTTTCCTCCACATATTTTTGAAGATTCGTAGCATCTAAAATTTGACCACGTGCTGAAACCACAATTACCGATTAAACCAATTGTCATTTATAGAAGAAATAAATCACTTAAAAATATACTTGCACCAAGCACTTTAAAAACAATCCCCACCATGACTTTGACATCTGTATCAGACTGGCTCCCATCTAGACCACCTGGTTTCGACAAATCCGGTTCCAATAAATGTATTACTTGTCACCATGCATTAAATAATACAAAAACTCTTAATCGTAAGGGAATGGATAAAAAATATACAATTAAACAATTCAGTCATTGCAACACCAAATATGTGGTATACGTATTAATGTGTGGCTGTAGAGGTGTTAGATATGTTGGTAGGACTATTAGAAGTTTAAAAGGAAGATTCCTAGAACATAGGAGAAATATTCTGAAGAAAAATCTTTTACATAGTGTCTCTAGACACTTTATGGATAAACATGAGGGTGATATATGTTCTCTCAGGGTTATGGGGATAGAATCAATATGCCCCACCACTAGACGAGGTTATAGATTCAGAACCCTATGCAAACGGGAAGTTTACTGGATCTTTAACCTCAACAGTCTTTATCCTGATGGCCTGAATGAGCAAACTGAATTAAATACCATTATCTGATCATATCTAGCGACATTCCCTTCTACCTTTATATATGTCACCTTCGTCCCTAACATTCAATATATAGATACTATTTCAGTCATATATTTTTTGTTTATTCATTGCTAGAATTTATATCCTTCATTTTTTCTGCTTCACCTTCCTTCACTTTCATTATTGTGTAATTGATAAATTTGCTGTTAACTGTTTAAATCCTCAATTATTCATATATTCATATATATGTATTTTAGTTATAAACTATATATCTGTTCCATATATTTCTCCTTTGTTTGTCGTCTCTCTTTTAAAATTATTTCTATGCTTCTGTTTTTATAGATACATATATATTAATTAGGGGTGTGCGCCGGCCACTTTTCGTGTTTTGTGTTTTGGTTTTGGATCTGGATCTTTCTTCGTGTTTTGGATCTGGATTGGTTTTGCCAAAACCACCCTTCCGTGTTTTGGGTTCTGGGTTTTGTGTTTTGGATCTGTATTTTTTTTTAAAAAAGCATAAAAACAGCTAAAATCACAGAATTTGTAGGTTTTTCTGCTCCTATGCTATTATTAACCTCAATAACCTTAATTTCCACTCATTTCCAGTCTATTCTGAACACCTCACACCTCACAATAGTGTTTTTATGTCCAAAAGGTTGCACCGAGGTAGCTGGATGACTATGCTAAGTGACACGAGTGGGTGGCACAAACACGTGACCCATCTAGGAGTGACACTGCAGTGGCAGATAGGATGGCAGTTTGAAAAACTAGGCCCAAACTGTACATAATGCAAAGAAAAAAAAGAGGTGCAAGATGGAATTGTCCTTGGGCCCTCCCACCCACCCTTATGTTGTATAAACAGGACATGAACACTTTAACAAACCAATCATTTCAGCGCCAGGGTCTGCCACACAACTGTGGCTGAAATGATTGGTTCGTTTGGGCCCCCACAAAACAAGCTGGCGATTAATCTGTCCCTGCACAAACTGGCTCTACGGAGGCAAGATGTCATCATCCTCCTCATCCACTGATTCCTCACCCTCTACAGTGTTGTGTACATCCTCATCCTCACAGAGTATTAACTCGTCCCCACTGGAATCCACCACCACAGGTCCCTCTGTACGTTCTGGAGGCTGGTCTCCCTGGAAGAGCTGATAATTCATTTTGATAAACATCATCTTCTCCACATTCCGTGGAAGCAACCTCCTACGCCTTTCGCTGACAAGGTTCCCGGCTGCACTAAACACTCTTTCGGAGTACACACTGGAGGGGGGGCAACTCAGGTAAAATAGAGCCAGTTTGTACAGGGGCCTCCAAATTGCCTCTTTTTCCTGCCAGTACAGGTATGGACTGTCTGACATGCCTACTTGGATGCTGTCACCGATGTAATCCTCCACCATTCTGTCAATGGTGACAGTATCATAAGTAGTGACAGTAGACATGTCAGAAATTGTTGCCAGGTCCTTCAGTCTGGACCAGATGTCCAAACTTGGTCCTGCCTGCCCTGCATCACTGCCAGCGGGTTGCTTAGGATACCTAAGTTTTTTCCTGGCAGCCCCAGTTGCGGGAGAAAATGAAGAAGGAGCTGTTGATGTGTCACGTTCCGCTTCAGCTGACAGTGTTTTCACCAGCAGGTCTTTGCACCTCTGCAGGCTTGTGTCGGCCGGAAAGAGAGACACCACATAGGCATTAAACCTAGGATTGAGCACGGTGGCCAAAATGTAGTGGTCTGATTTCAACAGATTGACTACCCTGGAATCCTGGCAAAGTGAATGAAGGGCTTCATCCACAAGTCCCACATGCCGAGCGGAATCGCTCCATCTTAGCTCCTCCTTCACTTTCTCCAGCTGCTTCTGCAAAAGCCTGATGAGGGGAATGACCTGACTCAAGCTGGCAGTGTCTGAACTGACTTCACGTGTGGCAAGTTCGAAGGGCTGGAGAACCTTGCACAACACGGAAATCATTCTCCACTGCGCTTGAGTCAGGTGCATACCCCCTCCTTTGCCTATGTCATATGTGGATGTATAGGCTTGTATGGCCTTTTGCTGCTCCTCCATCCTCTGAAGCATATAGAGGGTTGAGTTCCACCGCGTCACAACCTCTTGCTTCAGGTGATGGCGGGGCAGGTTCAAGAGTGTTTGCTGGCGCTCCAGTCTTTGGCACGCAGTCGCTGAATGGTGAAAGTGGCAAGAAATTTTTCGGGCCACCCAAAGCGTCTCCTGCACGCCCCTGTCACTTTTCAGAAAATTCTGCACCACCAAGTTTATTGTGTGAGAAAAACATGGGATGTGCTGGAATTTGCCCAGATGTAATGCCCGCACAATATTGGTGGCGTTGTCAGATATCACAAATCCCCAGGAGAGTCTAAGTGGGGTAAGCCACTGGGCGATGATTTCCCTCAGTTTCTCTAAGAGGTTGTCGGCGGTGTGCCTCTTACTGAAACCGGTGATAAACAGTGTAGCCTGCCTTGGAATGAGCTGGCGTTTCTGAGATGCTGCTACTGGTGACGCTGCTGCTGTTGCTGAGTAAGGTGATACATCTACCCAGTGGGCTGTCACAGTCATATAGTCCTTAGTCTGCCCTGTTCCACTTGTCCACATGTCCGTGGTTAAGTGGACATTGGGTACAATGGCATTTTTCAGGACACTGAGGACACTTTTTCTGACGTTTCTGTACAGTCTCGGTATCGCCTGCCTAGTGAAGTGGAATCTAGACGGGATTTGGAAACGGGAACACACTACTTCCATCAATTGTCTAAATCCCACTGCACCAATGGCGGATACCGGACGCACGTCTAACACCAACATAGCAGTCAAGGCCTCAGTTATATGTTTTGCTTCAGGATGACTGCTGTCGTACTTCATCCTCCTCGCTAAGGACTGTTGGAGGCTCAATTGTTTATTAAAAGTAGTGTTGTTCCTTCTTCCTCTCTGGGATGATGAACGACTCCCAGCAGCAGCGGCAGCAGGAGGCGTAGTAATGCAGGATCCTCCGGAGGAATCCCGGATAGGAGAGTCTGTCATGCCAGTGACATGGCCTGCAGGACTACTTCCGTTCCTGACTATGGAGGAAATTGGCTAAGACCGTAAGCAGTCCAGGGACACCTAAATCCTGTTGTCCTGTTGTATCCAAGCGCCTGCAAACCACACCTTCAACTCCCTCCTCGTCAAAGTTTCTGAACTTGACAGTAACTTATTATGAACACGCTGCAGGTGCCGTATAAGGGAGGATGTTCCTAGGTGGTTAACGTCCCTACCCCTACTTATTCCACCTTTACATATGGTACATATGGCAAGACAGTTGTTGTCCGGATTTGGATAGAAATATTGCCAGACCAAAGAGGTGGAATGTTTGGTCTTCTGCCCAGGCATGACCGTGATGGGCTTTTTCATCCCATGGACAACAACTGTCTCCCCCGGAGCCTGATTTAAACAACCCACATCACCATCAGAATCCTCCTCGCCAACTTCCTCCTCTGCGCCAGCTACACCAGTATCCTCATCCTGTTGTACTTCAACAGTGACATCTTCAATTTGCATATCAGCAAGTGGACTGTGGGTGCTCCTTTCAGCACTTGCAGGGGTGCAAATGGTGGAAAGAGCCATCTCTTCCCGTCCAGTGCTGGGAAGGTCAGGCATCGCAACCACCACCACACTTGGACTCTCCTTGGGGATTTGTGATATCTTCTTAGAAAGCACAGTTCTTCGCTGTGCTTTTGCCAGCTTAACTCTTTTGATTTATTTAGTGGGAGGAGGGCTTCCATCGTCATGGGAAGCTGAACCACTAGTCATGAACATACTAGGGATCGACCTTAGCCGTTCCTTGCCACTCTGTGTCGTAAATGGCATATTGGCAAGTTTATGTTTCTCTTCAGATGATTTAAATGTTTTTTTCAAGGTCATTTTCCTGAACTTTGTCATTTGGGATTGTATGTGCCCTCTACTATGACATTTGGCATCGGCCTTGGCAGACGACGTTGATGGCATGTTATCGTCTATGTCATGACTAGTGGCAGCAGCTTCAGCACTAGGAGGAAGTGGTTCTTGATCTTTCTCTATTTTATTTTTATCAGAGAAAGTTTGGTCCTCCATTTATGTTATATCGATTTGATATATACGTGCGGCTAAACACAGAAAATATTTTTTTATTTTTGCTGGAGAGTAGTGCACTTTGTGGGTTACACCACCCTTTAAGAAATGAGCCAGTCGGCTCTTTACTAATGGGACACAGGCGCACGCTTGGTGCTGCTCCTTTGTTGATGCACGTGCGACTACTGCGCACACAATTTACAAACACAGAAAATATTTTTTTTTTGGTTTGGACTGGAGTGTACTTTGGGGGTTACAGCACCCTTTAACAGTCAAGCCAGCCGGCCCTTTACTTATGACACAGGCGCACGCTTGGCACTAATTTGTTGATGCACGTGCGGCTACTGCGCACACAATTCACAAACACAGAAAATATTTTTTTTTTGGGTTTGGACTGGAGTGTACTTTGGGGGTTACAGCACCCTTTAACGGTCAAGCCAGCCGGCCCTTTACTTATGACACAGGCGCACGCTTGGCACTACTTTGTTGATGCATGTGCGGCTACTGCGCACACAATTCACAAACACAGAAAATATTTTTTTTTTTTGGTTTGGACTGGAGTGTACTTTGGGGGTTACAGCACCCTTTAACGGTCAAGCCAGCCGGCCCTTTACTTATGACACAGGCGCACGCTTGGCACTACTTTGTTGATGCACGTGCGGCTACTGCGCACACAATTCACAAACACAGAAAAAATATTATTTTTTTAGCACTTGGGGGGAGCACCCCTGATGGACAGAGCACCCCCTGGACAACACTAAAGCACCCCTTTAGGACTGGGACACTGCACAGGACTTTGGAGTGGACACAGCCCCTATGGAGAACTGACTGCACAACACAGTCCAGCCAGCCCCTATGGACTTTGAAGTAGTGGACACAGCCCCTATTAACAACAGCAGCACAGCACAACACAGCCAGCCCCTATGGACTTTGAAGTAGTGGACACAGCCCCTATGGACAACAGCAGCGCAGCACAGCACAACACTACTCTGCACTACACTACACTACACAGCCCAGCCAGCCCTAACTCCCACCCTACCGCTTCACTGTCCACAGCTGAGTGAGAAAATGGCGCCGACGTGGGTACCTTATATAGGATCCAAAACCCGCGAGACCCCGAAGGCGGGATGATGACGTTTTGCCTCGATTTCAGATCCGAGTCAGGCGGGAAAAGTCGAGCCTGACTCGGATCTGCCTCGGATCGGGGGGGCTCGGGGGGTTCGGATTTCAGAAATCCGAACCTGCTCACCCCTAATATTAATATATTTATCCAATTCTTATACTGATTACTATCTGTATCCCCTTGTTGGGATTTAATTGTTTTTTTCCTCAAACCAGTAGCTAATTATGTCCAAATGTATTGAATGATGATTAATTGCTGTAGGTATTTAAATTGTCCTGACTTGTTCTATTCACCTTGAGACGTGTGCAACTGGGCTAATGCAAAGACAGGACAATCAATAAGTGTGCAGCTGATACTGCACACAGACAGGCAGTAATTAGTGCAATGTATCAGTAGCAATTAAGACTGGAAAAAGGCATCAGAAGGCATCAGAAAAAGGCATCAGAAAAAGGCATCAGAAAAAGGCATCAGAAGGACGCTGAAACACGTTGGTGCCTGACACCGGTATACCTACCCGGTTCTTAGTCCCTGGATTTTTATTGCCAAGTCCCTCTGCTTATTTATACACAGACGCCTTGGAAAACCCCAAACCAGTGCATACGCCAGCTCGCAGTGCTTCCTTTCCCACATCATTCCGGAACTCTGAGCCCTTTGCCTGCTCCCCGGCTGCCACAGAGCTTCAGAGTTACATTTTCTTGTTCCACATAGTCTCCCCGCAAACCGGGTTGAGCACATACATGCTGGTCAGAATACCCATCCGCCCCCAGAGCACGGAGCTCGCTGCCCTCCCTGTGCCGGACTGGGAGTACTGGAGTGGCCACCTACTCCCCTCTGCATCTCCATCATCAGCTGGGATAAGTCCGGGAGGCCAGCCATCCCTGGTTGCGGCAATTATTATCCACTTTGAGGTTCAACATCAAGACCTGGGTCTGATCAGCCTGCATGGAAGGTAATATTGCATCTACCTTATTTTGACTTCATTGCCGGATGATGTACTAAGTAATACCAGCTCAACATCAATATATGTTTATGAAGGAGCTTTCCAGAGGGCTCTATAATTTGTCAATTTGTAAGTCCGGAACTTTTTAATTCATACATTATTCCACATATTTTTCATACTTCATGAATTTCATTATTTATATGTTTTTATTGCTTTAATTGAATTGCAGTTCATTGGTTGTTTTGTTACAATAAATATACAATTGATTTTTACACAGTGTTTCTTCTGGTTTGAGTGATCCTCATTTATGCTAACAGTATCTGTGGTTGCTTTATCTTCTATACATTTTCTCTATTCAGTGGGATTGACTACCCCACACAAGCACATTGTATCTGTTTAGCACATATCAACTCCACAGCGCCTGCGCCATATTCTGTGTTTTTCAGAATTTCTTGGAGAGTTGTATGCAAGGCCTAGATGCAACTCTCCACAATCATCTAGACCTTGCCTTTTCCCAATTTGACGGGACAAAGTTGGGCCAAATGTCCTTTACCTCCACAATACATACACAGTCCCAGTGTGCGCCTCCTCCGTTTCTCTTCTGCTGGAGGACGGAAAGCCCCCAGTTGCATAGGTTCCTCCTGTTCCACAGAAAGGACTCAAAGAGGTCCATGGGGAGTTTGAGATGGCAGATTCTTTTCCAACCTGCATTCCCGGAGACGTCGGTCAATACAGAAAGTCAGACTCATGAGGTCATCCAGTGAGTCTGCAGAAGGATGTTGGACCAGGATGTCCTTGATCTGATCCGACAGTCCCCATCGGAGCTGACTCCACAGATCAGGATTGTTCCAACCCGAGTTGATGGCTCACTTCCGGAACTCCATACAATAATCCTCCACTGCCCTGTTCTCCTGCTTTAGAGATCAAAGGCTAGCCTCTGCCATGGCTGCCTTGTCTGGGTCATCATATAATAAGCCCAGGGCCTAGAAAAAGGACTCCATGGTCTGAAGAGTGGCTGAGGTGGAGGGAATACCGAATGCCCAAGTCTGTGGGTCTCCTTACCGAAAGCAAATCACAATCCCGACTTGCTGGGTCTCAGAACCAGAGGACAGAGGCCTGAGCCTAAAGAAAAGCTTACAACTTTTTCAGAAATTTATATAGTCCTTGCGACTCCCTGAAAATTGGTCAGGCATGTTCAGTTTAGGCTCAAAGACCATAGGATGCTGCCCAAGTTTCCTCAACCATGATGGAAAGTACCTGTACTTTGTAAGTTAGCACCTGAATCTGGGCTGCCAGAATTTGCACTGGATTTTATCCATGTTCCATGATAAAACCTTTATTAAATATTTTTTTTGGCCAGTGATAATGTTAAGCCTGGGGAGTGACTTGACTAGGATATTGTCCTGCAATCGCCTTGAGTGCTGGTATCACCTTGGCTAGATGTGGCCGTGTAACTGTTGTGACCCAGAGGGTAATCAGGTAGATAATTATCAGGAACTAGCAGTAATGTCCAAGCAGAAAGTCCTGTAACAGTCTTGAGGACTTGAATACTTGGTGAGTTGTGGCGTATGGACCAAGAAGCAGCCTTTGGGCCATGTAGCAGCTTTGGGGGCTGGTATGCTTTAGCGGGATGTGGCTTTTGAGCCGAGTAGCAGCCTTTGGGCTGTGTAGCAGCCTTGAGGGTGAGGGCTGGTATGCTTGGTGAGATGTGGCTTTTGAGCTGAGTAGCAGCCTTTGGGCTGTGTAGCAGCCTTAAGGGCTGGTATGCTTGGTGAGATGCGGTTTTGAGCTGAGTAGCAGCCTTTGGGCTGTGTAACAGCCTTAAGGGCTGGTATGCTTGGTGAGATGTGGCTTTTGAGCTGCGTAGCAGCTTTTGGGTTGTGTAGCAGCCTTGAGGGCTGCAGGCTTTTTAGCCGAGTAGCAGCCTTTGGGCTGAGTTGTAGCCTTTGCGCTGTATAGCAGCCTTGAGGGCTGGTATGCTTGGCAAGATGATGCTTGCATGCGCTAATTGCCTGCTGGGATGTCACTAGCGGTGGTACGATAGATTGCGTGTCCTGGACACTGAGGTGCGCCTAGTGCCATCGGGATGACACTGGCAGCAGTATGCAAGATTGCATACTTAGGATGCAGGAGTGTGGCCTGTGCCGCTGGGTTGACACAAGCAGCAGCACATGAGATGATGCACTCTGAACTAGGGATGTGCAGGCTCGGTTCTACTCGGTTCCGTTCGGGTGTTTTTACCGAATCTTATTGGCTATCCAAAACTCGTGACAGCTGATACCCAATAAGATTCGGTAAAAACACCCGAACGGAACCGAGTAGAACCGAACCCGCTCACCCCTACTCTGAACCCAGGAGTGCGATCCATGCTGCCTAGATGACACCAATGACAAGAAGCTGGTATGCAGACTGTGTCGCCTGGGTGACACAAACGGCTGGTAGCTGGTATGCGAATTGTGCTGCCCAGATGACACAAATGCCTGGAAGCTAAGGCAAACACTATTACTGGAGCTTGACTAGAATACTCAGGAGACTGACCACAACCGGAAACACGTGAATGCTATCACTGTCATGGAGTGAAGGGCTTGCTAAAATTTAACAGATAAAGGCCCCAATCAGAGCAAGCCTAGCAAGCCTTGATTGACTAGTGTGCACCTGGGCTGTGCAAAGACAGAACAATCAATAAGTTTGCAGCTGATACTGCACACAGACAGGCAGTAATTAGTGCAGTGTCTCAGTAGCAACTAAGATGGGAAATTCAAATAATACGATCTGCTAAAATACAGTTATATTTAGGAAGGCAAAGTGCCAGAGCAATTATATTAAGACTATATAATCCAGAATTTACATTGAGTGTTATAAAAGGGTTGTAGGAATACTGTTTGACATGATATTTGAGCTACTATTGGGATTCAATCAGAGGAAGTGACATCACACCCAGGGGGAGGATAGAAGGAGGATCAGAGGAGAAGTGAAACAAGTACTCTACTCACAATAATGGACACAGTGGTCAGATTTTTTTTGCTGGTTAAATCTCCATGTAAATTACAGCTTGTGTTATGCTGTCCAGTATTAATGAAAAGTGGTTTTCAAAGTCATAGTAAGAATGCTGTTTTGACAAGTTGTTGATTAATAGTATGTGAAATATGTTTGCATTCAAGGGGCTATTATATTGAGGGTATACATCTATATTGGTAACAAGTTGTATTATATATTTATAGGGACCTATGTGATCTTAAATATAAAAGTATAAGATGGTTTATTATAGATCCTCATAGGGACTTTTGTCATCTTTTGTATAAGATTATAGATGTTTTGGGGGTCCACATTAGTCTGTAATTTTCTATTATGGATGGTGATTCAAATAAGGTTCTTTGTAAAAGTGTCCATTAAAGGGAACTTGACCACTATAATGAAATTTACAATTTTTTTTTTATCGTTTAATGTTAGTAATGAGATACATTTTAAAAATGAAGTCTCTAATGGGAGTCTTGTGTTATATTAAACAAACATTCTAGTGTCAAAACCGGATAATTGGCAAAGACAGAATCTGTATGCAATTGGAATCTGCGCAATGCTATCTTGAAAAGGGCGTCAAGACTCCATCTTAGAAATAAAATCTCACAGCACTATTTTGTAAAAAAAAGGTACATAGTCAGCCTTCCTCAAACACAGGCAGACAGTGTTTAACAAACACTAACTTATTAGCATTTGGAACCCTATACAAAGCCCTTCTTCAACCCAAAACAGGCAGACTAAACACAGTTTAAAAACATCAGAAAAATACATGTGTGCTTGTGTGTGTGTGTATATATATATATATATATATATATATGTGTGTGTGTACATGTGGCCCATCATGCATGGGCTTATGTGTATAATATCACTCACAGACTTATATTTGAAAAGTAGCAAAATTCCCTGCAACTCATACACACAATGTTAAACAGAATACAGTCAGTTTTTTAGTGATCCTTCCCAAAATCATACTGGCATGGCCACACACACACATAGATGCCCTTCCAGCTTAGTGCTGCTCGCTGAGCGACCCTCAGACGCACAACGCAATTCAGTGGTGTTTTCCCCGCATACATACATTTAAAAGCAATGGTCCCGTAACGCAAAAAGGATAATTATTACTTGGTTTACTTTAAACGCAATGTCAGTATATAAAGAAATGAATGTTTTCTGTAACTATGGCTTAGTAAATGACAATTGGACTGTGTGTGGAGCCGTACTGATCTACTCTGTTTCCACAGCGTTCCGGTGACATCAATATGAAGATCAGAACATGCGGCTATGAAATATGAATGTTAGAGAGAATAACTAGTTGAAATGTTGTTTGCCATAGCAGCTTAGATTTGCATGTGGGGGATACAAAAGGAAGTTGGAGACCTTTTGTATCCATTTGGAATTGTCCAATAAATGCCCTGTAACAGATTTCTAACCTTTACCAAAAGATAATAATATGGTGTAGGTTTGTTTACATTTTTGTCCAAAGGACTGGTTATTCCAGTCTAATCAATAGACATAGCAAACTGTAAACAGTAGTTCAGGTAACCAAAAGGATACTCCCTTTCTGATGACCTCACAGGTAAAAGGGGGTGGGAACATAGCATGCACATTCTGAGGACACAAAGGTCGGCACACACACACTGGCAGATCTTTGGAGGAGATAGAGGTTTCCTCTCTCTCAAGACAATGGAAAATGGATCTCAGTTCCCCTGGCTTATAGCTAAGTATAAATTGTGCAATATTTAGCCCATTTGGGTGTCTGTGGCTATTTTTGGTGTTAGTCTGTTGTTGGCTTGGCATGGTTTGTGGCTTTCTGGGGATATTCATGGGTCTGTGTTGGCATGCAGTGGGTGATGTCTTGTCTGGTCTGTGCTTTTCATCTGCACTGTAGGGTACAGTGGTCTGTTGTCAGCATGCAGGAAAGGGATTGATTGTGGAGTTTTTGTTGTATTTGTGGATGATTGATGCTGGTTGATTGAGATCCTCTGGTGTGCTCTGTGTTAGGGCCTTCCCATGTGCTCTGTGTTAGGGCCTTCCCATGTGCTCTGTGTTGGGACCTTCCCGTGTGCTCTGTGTTGGGGCCTTCCCATGTGCTTTAACGGTATCTCTGCTTGGGAGAGATGGGCTTGGTGTGTGTTGTATACTCATGAATGTGATCATAGGGTGGTGTCAGTGTTGTATCCTGGAGGTTGAATTGATGGCAGCTTTGAATGGTCGTGGGTGGTTGCCGTGTGGTGTTGTGTGGGTCAGATGGGTATGTTGTCTGCAGTTTGTTGGAGATGGCTTGCCTCCATGTGGGGTGAACAAGGGAAATTGTGATTCTGCCCAGTTGTGGTGTTGTGTGGGTCAGATAGGTATATTGTCTTTGTTGTGGTTGTGGTCATTGATGGATGTATGATTTGCGGAGTAGCAACTTAATGTGAGTTTTCAAAATGGAGTTTGTGTTGAGAGACCATGTGGTTTGGACAATAGGGCAGGAAGCATCCCCCCCCACACACACACACTATCACCAGCCATCTTGAACATGTGCTCTCAGCAGACATTGATATATCTCTCATTGTATTTTAATGTGTCTCTCTTTCTCTCTCTCTTTGTTCTCTGTCTCTCTGTCCTCTGTATCCCTGTCTCATATTGCTCATTGTATTTTGATCTTTAATAACCATTTCATGTATATTAACTGTACCTTATGACCTAATGTTTGTACAATTTATTTGCGCTCATTATTAGATCATAGCGTTGTAACATCTGTACTTTTACCTGAATAATAATCTTTAGCACGTTAGACCGCTATTCAACTGTCTCAGTATTCCATTAATGGTATAATCAAACACAGCGCTAATTAGCGACATCTTGTGGTTTCAGAAGGTATAGGCAGGTTTTGTCTTAGAGGTTCTAGGCAGGTGAATCTTAGAGGTTTATAGGCAGGAATGTATTAAAAGGTTTATTAACAAATTCAACACTAGGTGGTTGGATACAAAATCAGGCTGCAGACTGGGATCTTTCACATCAAAACGTGAAACTGTGGAATGTTATCCGGTAATATACTAGGACACATTGTGTGTTTTACGTCGTAGATATAAACTCTGATATGTATTTAAGCACTCTTTTCTTCATTGATATTAAAAGTTATTATTATTTATTACATTATTATTCTCGCACTTGTAGTTATGCACCCATTTTATTTGTTTTAAGATAAAACTCCAGAGGAAGTCCTTGTATGGATGAAACGCATTTGGTTATTGTATTATTGAAGTTCATGAATCCACTGTGTGAGCCTTTAGCTGAAAGAGCACAGATGTGGATACCTATTGACTGTGGTCTCATTATATCATTCCATGTGGAAAACAATTAATGCAAGCTGGTTTGTTAAGTTCTTTTAAAGTATTCTTATATGGAAGATATATTTTAAATTACTAACAGATGCCTTTGGGCCATGTTTTGGGTGATTTTCTGGTGTGAGGGACTATTGCAGTAAAGATCAATAGGAAAACCAAATACTTGAAGGAGCACTGTGCTGCTTATCCTATTTCCTACAGCAGTGATTTTCAACCTTTTCAACTCGAGGCACACTACACAAGGTATTAAAATTGCCAAGGCACACTATCCGGTGATGTGGTGTGCATGACCAATGAAAAAACATAAACATTGGCTCACACATGAAAATATACCCACATATTGGCCTCCACAGGAATAAATCTCACTACATTGCCCTCCTTAGGAATAAAACACACTACAGTACAAGTGCGCTGAGCTGACTGCTGCGGCACACTTTACAACCACTCGATGCACACTACTGTGCCACGGCACAGTGGTTGAAAAATGCTGTCCTACAGAGAACTATGGAATTACCAGGTCTACCTGCAGGAAAAGAATCCCATTGTTTTTGTCATTGATCCAGGACTGATCGATTTTTGGGACATTCATGCATAAATTAACTATTAATTGTCTGTTTTAAGTGGTATATAAAAACAGGACGGCCTCTAATAAGATAAAATATATAATGTACATTCCCAGTGCCCTTTCTTCTCTATTATATATATATATATATATATATATATATGCACAAGTTCACCCCTTGATATTATCTGTTGCAGGTGGTGGGGAGTTGCTTGTTTTGTGAATATCTATTTTTTTTCTGTGTTCAAAAAGCTCCAGGCCATGATACTGTGTTTAAGAACACTAATGATCAGTAGATCAAGGGCCACTGCCTTCATATTATCTGTGCAATGCATTGCCATTGGTGTGTAGTTTGTTTTTGAAAAATACAATTTTTTTGTATGTTTTCAAAAAACTTCATGCCGTGATGCTGTGTTTAAGAAAACTGATATTCAGAAGGTCAAAGGCCATGCTTTAATATTATCTGTGTAGTAAATCAATATGAATCAGGGTGATCATTTGATAAAACAGCAGGAGCAGCAACCAAGTACTAGCGCTGCAGCTGCTGTCACAAGTAATGACAATACTAGTCCTTCAACACTATCTACTAATGCCAGTGCTCAAGAGAAATTAAGTGTGGGCATCTGAAATCAAAATAGTATTTTACATTGCTGAGAGACTTGCCACTCAGAGCCGTGGTCTTTGTCTGTTTAGAGCAAATTGTATATTGAAATTCTCTGGGAAATCTAAAAGAGGAGGGATCTGTTTTTAAATAAATTAAGGTTGGTGTATGGATGTTGCAGTGCTGCACAGGTCTTGTAGTTCAGATCTGGAGTCAATCATCATTAATAGCAAAAAAAAAATTTTCCCACGTGAGTTTGTCTTATTCATTTTGGTTGGGGTGTATATTCCCCCTCAAGCATATGTTAATGAAGCACTGCATCATTTGTCTGCTCAGATATATGATCTGGAGTCTACATTTCCAGATTTATAGTTTATTGTGTTGGGCGACTTCAATAGAGCAAACTTGAGTAAGGAAATACCGAGGTATGGACAGCATGTTAGGTGTCCAACTAGGAATGAACACACATTGGATCATTATTATACCACTTTAGGGATGCTTATCATTCCACGTGCAGCACTGGGGCTCTCTGATCACTGTTTTGTCTACCTTCTCCCGACCTATAGGCAGGAGCTAAAAGCCATTAAGCCTAGGGTTAAGAATGTGAGGAGATGAACCAATGAGGTAAAATAGGATCTCCAGGCCTGCTTTGAATGTACTAATTGGAGTGTTTTTGAGGCTGCAGCCTGTCAGGATGTGGCCTAGGATCAGCTGCTAATCACCTCTGCACTGGTATCCTTGGATTTAGGTGTCCAGATGCTGGGAGTGGAGGTGAGTGGTGACTGAGTATTCTCCCTGGGGTCCGCTAGGGCTTCTGTGAATGCATCATGGTTTCTGGGGTGCCGAGCATGGGCACAGCCATGTTTATTCATATCACCTGACTAGTCTCTCCCAATGGTAGTCCTGTGGTCACTGAGCTGATCCTCTGATCCAATGATCAGCTACCCAGGGGTATTTAAGTCTGACTCCAGGAACAGTTAACTGCTGTTCAACTTCACTGTTCCAGTGCCTGTGATTCTCACCAGTGTTTCTTTGTGTGTTTTCCTTTAGAGTGTTTCTCAGCCTAATTACAGTCCTCTAGTATTCCTGCATTATCTTCCATGCTACTTTTAGTCTGACTCAGGGCCTGATTCAGAGTTGGGAATAGAGAGAAAGATAGCACTTAACTGTGTACCTGGACAAACCATGTTGCAATGCAAGGGGTGGAAATACATAATTTTTTTTTGCATGTAGGTAAAGACTGGCTGCTTTTACATGTAGCCCACAAATACTGCACAGCTTTATTATTACTCTACAATTTAGATGTCTGTTTGGACACCTCCCTCCCAAATCTAAATCTCTCACATTTTAAATTTGCCCCACCTGCAGTGCATCATGGTTTCACCAAGATGATCAGTTGAGAGAGATATCTCTTTCTATTCCCAACTCTGAATCAGGCCCTCAGTTCTCTTCCAGTACCCTTGTCTTTTATGCTTCTATGCCTATGTGTCCTGTAATGTTCTGCTATTTCCCTGTGTTACTGAGGTGTCAGATTACCTGCTATTGCTAATTAGCTCCCAGCTGCATCTCTTAGCATTCTCAGTATATGTCTGTCCACTCTGCTCTGTGTTTGTCTGTGCAAATCAGCACCTGCATATCTAGCAATCCCCAGTATATGCCTGTGTCCACATCTCTCTGTTTTTCTGTAAGCACCTACATATGTAACAATTCCCAGTATATGGCTGTGTCCACATCTCTCTGTGTTTTTCTGTAAGCACCTGCATATGTAACAATTCCCAGTATATGCCTGTGTCCACATTTCTCTGTGCAAATCAGCACCTGGATTTCTAGTAATTCCCAGTACATTTTCCATTATTCTCTAACAAGCCTGTTTTTAAAATCTCTAACAGGTTTCTAGCATTTATTTAATTAAATATAGTTTCCGGTCTTCTGCCATTCCCAGGTACCTGTCCAGAGGTCCGTGACCTGCTCACTTGGTGTGGCGAAAACTAAATCCCAATTGGAGGGGTCACTGGAGAAAACCACCAAGTGAGTTAGACTCTGCACTTCTGGGCAGGTGTAGCCAAACCTGGGTTCGGCCGTAATGGGGAGACCTAGTTACAGTCACTTCCTTACTCACCCAACCCCCCCAGCTCACCGTCCTCCACAGAGGAACATTTGCAATGGAACGTGACAGATTGAACAGCAAAATATGCAAGCCGCTGGGTTCCAGGGTGAAGAGAGCTTTCAAGATCTACTCCTTCGTGTGACTGCACAAGAGACCACTCTGCAACTCGTGAGACAGCAGCTGCATGAACTTTCTAGTCAATTGAAGGTTATTCATTCTGTTCTTCCTGCTATGTCTTCAGACATATCACAAGTTCTGCCAGTGAATTCTCCTGTATCCTCTTCTTCAGAGTTTCATTCTGAAGTTCCAATTACTCCTACTGATGAAACATTTTCTGTGCATACTAGTGAACCTCTCAAGAGTTTCTACTGGCTTTAGAACAATTACAAAATCTCCATCCCAAAATTGTTCAAGTGATTCCCAAGCCTCCTAGTGCTACTACTGACTTGACTAACCTCCCTTCCAAGCAAAATAAAGTTAAGCATCAAAGTTTCCTGTGCCCTAAACTTACTGAGGTTGAACGTCAGTGATGCCAGGAACTACATCTGTGTTTATATTGCAGTTATGATGATCACTTTATTAAGGACTTTAGCCTGCACCCACTGAGAAGTGATGGCAAGTGTGTGACTCCCAATGTCTATGCTTTCAGTTCTTCCCATCATCCATCAGTGATTCCTATTTCTTCAGTTACAGATAAGGAGGTGATGTCCACTAAGCAAAAGGTGGTTCAAGTTTTTGATTGGGGCCTTGCAACAAGATGCTTCAATCCTCGTCTAAAAAATTTTGGGAAGATATTTCAATCTCCTAATGTCAGGGACACTACTCATACCATTTCTACCAGTCACAGCTCGAATATTGCCTGTTCCGGTCCCGGTCTGGATTCTGCCTGTTCCGGTCCCAGCCCGGATTCTGCCTTTTCCAATCCCAGCCCGGATTCTGCCTATTCTGGTCCCAGCACGGATTCTGACCATTCTGGTCCTAATATGGATTCTGTTTGTCCCAGCAGGGAACTCCAGTCAACAACCCCAGGAGGGGTGTCTAAATTACTGATCCCAGGAGGGGTCTACAGAGCCTCAGCCCCAGAAGTGGTCTCAAGTCTCAGACCCCAGCAGGGGGTCTCAAGTCTTGTACCCCAGGAGGAGGTCAAGTCTCATACATCAGGAGATGGTCTTAAGTCTTGTACCCCAGCTGGGGGTCTCAGGTCTTGCAGCCTAGCAAGGGGTCTCAAGTCTCGCACCCCAAAAGGGGGGTCTCAAGTTTCATTTCCCAGAAGGGGATTTCTAGTTTTGCACCGCAGGGGGGGTCTTAAGTCTCGCAACCCAGGAGGGGGTCTCAAGTCTCACATCCCAGGAGGACCTCTCAGGTTTTGGATCCCAAGATTGGGTTTACTGTTCTGTTCCCCAGGAGCAGATTTCAAGTTCCACACTCCTGGTGGAGGGTTCCAGTGTCATGTCGGAGAAAGAACATCAATCAAGTTTGGTTGAATCATCCAATCATTGCATAAAAGAATCTCTAAGTGGTTTCTTCTCAGTTCCTGAAAAGAATGCTGTAACTCTGGACTCATTAGATGCTTTAGTGTCCTTGACCTTCGATGAAGATGTGTCCCAGTAAACCATATTGCTTAAGCATTATGACGCCCTAATGAGAGCCGATCCATCTTGTGGTATTACTCCCACCAACCTTGTCATGTTTCTTTTTATGCACTTTAGAGGTAAAGCCTTGGAGTGGGCTAACCCACTCATTGAGTCCAAGGATCCAATTCTACAAGACATAATAGCTTTCAGTACAGCTCTGCTTAAAGAATTTGCTCCTATATGTCAGTCTTCAGATACCTTTTCTGATAAAAATTCTAGATTGATTTCAGCACCTTCAGACATTAAACTCAGATACACCACCTTACTCCCTTCTCAAAATCATATGGTACAGAATCAATCAGTTCGGAAGAAGAAGACTCAAATAACTATTAGAGACCAACAACATGATAACATGAGAGTTGGTTGTGTTTCCCTCTGCCCATCTCTGGAGTCCTCTAGGATTTCAAGTCATATTAACTCCTCTGATCTTCCTTTGGACATGGATTCTGAATTTGACCATGTGCATGACAATACTTTCCTTGACAACCATTTGTTATTGGACCATATTCTTCCTAGTTGTATGTTCCCCAAGAAACCAGTAAAAACTACTTTGCTGCAAAAGAAAAGTTCTTCAGCTACTGTTCTTAACACTAAGCAAAGTCTTCTGGGAACAGAGAAATGCTTGACGGGATTAACCTTTGTGATCATGGGATTCTTGGAGTCCATGTAAAATGATGAAGCCAAGTTGATAATTGAGAGTTATGGAGGCAAAGTTTCTTGGAAGATTTGCAGTAAAATCAATTATCTTATTTCTGGGCCGTTACCGTGACAGTAAATCCAAGCGAGTGAAAGCAAAGAGTTTCGGGGTCAAGGTTAATAATGAGGATGGCTTGTTTGAATTGATTGATATTTTGTTCACCAAGGAATTATTTTATGAGCAAAATATCTCAGGAGCAATATTCCAGCACCTTCTAGAGTAATCAAAGTTTTGAGTTCTTGAAGATATCTGACAGGCTCAGTCAAGATTTAGGAATTTTTTCAAGTTTGTTCTGGTGTTTCAAGTTTCAAGTTTTTTGGAAGCTTTTCTTGTATTTCTGTAAGGAAATTTTTGTGCACATTTTTGGTAACAGGAGTCCACCCTAAAAGTGGGGTACTGTCAGGATGCGGCCTGGGATTGGCCACTACTCACCTCTGCGCTGGCGTCCTTGGGCTTAGGTGTTCAGTTGCTGGGAGTGGAGGTGAGATGTGACTGAGTATTCACCTTGGGGTCTGCTAGGGCTTCTGTGCCTGTGTCCTGGTTTCCAGGGTGCCAGGCATGGGTGCAGCCATGTTGGTTCATATCACCTGACTAGTCTCTCCCAATGGTAGTCCTGTGGTCACTCAGCTGATCCTCTGATCCAATGATCAGCTGCCATGGGGTATTTAAGTCTGACTCCAGGAACAGTTAACTGCTGTTCAACTTCGCTGTTCCAGTGCCTGTGATTCTCACCAGTGTTGCTCTGTTTGTTTTCCTTCAGAGTGTTGCTCAGCTTACTTACAGTCTTCTAGTATTCCTGCATTAGCTTCCATGCTACTTATAGTCTGAGACTCAGTTCTCTTCCAGTACCCTTGTCTTTTATGTTTCTATGCCTATGTGTCCTGTAATGTTCTGCTATTTCCCTGTGTTACTGAGGTGCCAGATTACCTGCTATTGCTGATTAGCTCCCAGCTGCATCTTTTAGCATTCTCAGTATATGTCTGTGTCCACTCTGCTCTGTGTTTGTCTGTGCAAATCAGCACCTGCATATCTAGCAATCCCCAGTATATGCCTGTGTCCACATCTCTCTGTTTTTCTGTAAGCACCTACATATGTAACAATTCCCAGTATATGCCTGTGTCCACATTTCTCTTTGCAAATCAGCGCCTGGATTTTTAGTAACTCCCAGTACATTTTCCATTATTCTCTAGCAAGCCTGTGTTTAAGATCTCTAACATGGTTCTAGAATTTATTTAATTAAATATAGTTTCCAATCTTCTGCCATTCACAGGTACCTGTCCAGAGGTCCATGACCTGCTCACTTGGTGCGGTGAAAACCAAATCCCAATTGGAGGGGTCACTGGAGAAAATCACCAAGTGAGTAAGATTCTGCACCTCTGGGCAGGTGTAGCCAATCCTGGGTTCAGCCACAATGGGGAGACCTAGTTACAGTCACTTCCCTACTCACCCAAACCCCCCAGCTCACTGTCCGCCGTAGAGGAACATTTTCAACGGATTGTGACACAGCCTTTGACTTAGATGACCTTACAGACATTGTGACATTGAAGGTAAGTTTTTGTGAGAGATTGTGTGTGCCAACAAAAACATTCTGCTCTTTTAATAACAACAAACCTTGGTTTAATGCGAGGCTTAGGCAGCTTTGTTATGCTATGGAGTAGGTAAATAGTATTGGGGATAGTTGACCTGATTCAGAGCCGGACACTCTGAAAGAGCGTTCACTCTGAATCAGGGCATTTTTTCTGGAACAGCCTCCCGGCCGCTCACTTAGCTGTGGGTGGCCACCCACAGTTATTGTGAGTGGCCAGGATGATGGTCGTGATGGTAAATACCATTGCGACCATCAGGCTTGCGATGAGACCCTTGTGGTAGGGTCTAATAGAGCTGGAAGCTCTCCCACTGACATCACTGGTGATGTCAGTGGGGCCGCCCACAAATGGCAGGCATTTCCATGGGAACACCTCCATTTGTGAAGCCACCCCCATGCCATGCCTCCAAAATGGTGTGAGCTGTCGATCAAAATCAATAACCACCCCCTTTTGTTGTAAGACCCAGAGCGACAGAGCACCCTTCGCTAGCCAGGTCTCGCGCATGCGCACGTGGGATCTGGCTCCCGCGTGCGCATGTGCAGTGGCCTAACATTGACCCGCTCATGAGAGCATAGCGCTTGCGAGTAGGTCTGAATCAGGCCCAGTGTTCAGTACAAGCAGGCACTGAATACTTTAAGCAAACAGAATAGAGCTGCAATGAAAGGTTTCTTAGATAAGTTGACAAGGAAACTCTCATCAAATGAGTCTGTGTCAGTATAGAGGGATATGCAGGCTATTACTAATTATAAGCCTGCACCTACCCATACTGTCATGAGATTGAAATTGGCCGATGAGTTGAATGATTTTTTATTGTAGGTTTGAAAAGGCAGATCCTGTTCCTTGTACTGTTTCTGACTACTCCCCCAAAGCAGAAGAATCCCTCAAACTGTTATACCAGGACACAGGAGTACTTTACCATGTTTGCAGGTTAGTCAGGATTAGGTGGCTGGGTTGTTCAAAGGGTTGAGGCCCAAGAAAGCACCTGGTCCAGATGGTGTGTCACCATCTGTCTTAAAATCCTGTGCTGAACAGCTGGCCCCTGTCTTTATAGGTATATTTACTAGTTCCCAGGGGAAGTGTGAGGTTCATTCTTGTTTCAAAAGTTAAAAAATTGTGCTGGTCCTTAATAAGACTTATATTATGGGCCTAAATGACTACAGACCAATTGCTTTGACATCTGTAGTCATGAAAACATTTGAACAATTGGGGCCAAATGTAATAGGTAGTCTGTTTTGGTAAATTGCGAGTTTGATGCTAAACTCACAATTTTTCACAACTCTCCAATGTAATAGGGTGTCTGTTCATTAAAACTCGCATTTTTCAGAGTTACTAAAACTCTCCATTCTCAAACTCGCATCCAGATGTTTTCACATTGAAAACAATCAACTCTCCCAATGTAATAGGGTGTCTGCTTCAGACTCGCAAAAAAAAGATTACCAAAAGTCCCCAAATAATAGACCTGCTTCAGGCTAGCGAGTACATCCTGAGCAGGTCAGATTAACACAGAAACATGCACATATCCATGAGACATGTACATGTTTCTGTGTATACTTATGTTAAATGTTATAAAATAAAAAAAATGACATGCACCCCCTTCCCAAAAGCATAACCAGCCCCGGGCTTTATAAAGCCTGTTCTGGTTCTAAAAATACAGGGGCCAAAATGCGTAGGGGGGCCCTGTATATTAAGAACCAGCACAGGGCTTTGTTGAGCTGGTCCTGGTACTGGAAAATCAGGGGACAAAACGAGTAGGGGTCCCCTGAAAATTCCAGAACCAGCACCGAACTCTTTCTAGCAGGGGGATAATTCCACAGCCAGAGAAAACCTTTCACCAGTTTCCCCAGCCAAAGCATTATCCCTGACTGCTAGTCAGTCCAGGCTGGGGATCCCTGGGGAGTTGGGTACCCCCCCAATAAAGGGATACCCCTCTCCAGGGCACCACAGGCCTAGACTGATAGCCCGGGGCTATCCCTGGCACCCTAGGGCAGTGGGTGCCGGGTTGATAGTGTAAAGTGAAAGTGTAAAATTACATTTACCATATTGTCTTTATTTGTAGAACCACAAGTACCAGCAAACCTCACCTGCATGCTGGTATTTGGAGAACCACAAATACCAGCATGTGGGGCATTACGGGCCCGCTGGCACTTGTAGTTCCACAACTAAAGAAATACGTAAATAAACAAACTTACACCGTGAAAGTATAATTTTAATAAAACATACAAGCACACTCACACTCACACATACTCACCTATTATCCGAAGTAATCCATAGAGGTGTACCTGAAAAAAAAATCCATACTCACCTCTCCTTTGTGTAGATCACGTCCTCTTCTCCAAGTAGGCAATCCAGGGGTTAAAATAAAAAAACGAAAAAAAACAACCATACAGACTGAGCAAAGGTATGTGTGTAAACATACCTTTGCTCCGCGTAAATGACCGGGGCACATGTGTGCCCCATCAGTGCAGGGGCTGCCAGCCAATCAGGGAGCATCTCCGTCGGAGCAGCTCCCTGATTAGCTGAATGCGGCCAGCCTCTGTCTCCCATAGATGTCTATGGTGAGAAATCCCCATAGCCGTCTATGGTGAGAGCCGCTACATAGTAACCGCAAGATTAATTGATGTTAATCTTGTGGTTACATCAATGATACAATGTCGCGATTTTTGGACAATTTTTAAGGTTCGGGGCTTATGGAATTTTTCATCCGGGTAACTACATTTCTGGAATGTTCTGTGTCAAAATTAAGTACCAAAATCAACTTCTGTCACTGCAACAAATCTTTTTTAAAGTGTTCCAAAAGTTTTAAGCAGAATTTGGGCATTTTTTAAAAATAAAATTTTGGGCCGATTTTAAAGTCCGGGGCTTACGGAATTTTTCATCCGGGTAAATATATTTCTGGAGTGTTCTGTGTCAAAATTAAGCACCAAAATCAACTTCTGTCACCCCAGCAAATCTTTTTTAAAGTGTACCAAAAGTTTTAAGCAGAATTTGGGGATTTTTGAAAAAAAACATTTTGGGCCGATTTTTAAGGTCCGGGGCTTATGGAATTTTTCATACTGGTAAATATATTTCTGGAGAGTTCTCTGTCAAAATTAAGCACCAAAATCAACTTCTGTCACTGCAGCAAATCTTTTTTAAAGTGTACTAAAAGTATTAAGCAGAATTTGGATATTTTTGAAAAAAAAAATTTGGGGCCCATTTTTAAGGTCTGGGGCTTACGGAATTTTTCATCCGGGTAAATATATTTCTGGAGTGTTCTGTGTCAAAATTAAGCACCAAAATCAACTTCTGTCACCCCAGCAAATCTTTTTTAAAGTGTACCAAAATTTTTAAGCAGAATTTGGGGATATTTGAAAAAAAAAATTTGGGGACGATTTTTAAGGTCCGGGGCTTACAAAATTTTTAATCCGGGTAAATATATTTCTGGAGTGTTCTGTGTCAAAATTAAGCACCAAAATCAACTTCTGTCACTGCAGCAAATCTTTTTTGAAGTGTACCAAAAGTTTTAAGCAGAATTTGGGGATTTTTGAAAAAAAAAAAATTTGGGGCCGATTTTTAAGGTCCGGGGCTTATGGAATTTTTCCTCCAGATAAATATATTTCTGGAGAGTTCTGTGTCAAAATTAAGCACCGAAATCAACTTCTGTCACTGCAGCAAATCTTTTTTAAAGTGTACTAAAAGTATTAAGCAGAATTTGGATATTTTTAAAAAAAAAAATTTTGGGCCCATTTTTAAGGTCTGGGGCTTACGGAATTTTTCATACGGGATAATATATTTCTCGAGAGTTCTGTGTCAAAATTAAGCACCAAAATCAAATTCTATCACCGCAGCAAATCTATTTTAAAGTGTACCAAAATTTTTAAGCAGAATTTGGGGATATTTGAAAAAAAAAATTGTGGGCCGAATTTTAAGGTCCGGGGCTTACGAAAGTTTTAATCCGGGTAAATATATTTCTGGAGTGTTCTGTGTCAAAATTAAGCACCAAAATCAACTTCTGTCACCGCAGCAAAACCTTTTTAAAGTGTACCAAAAGTTTTAAGCAGAATTTGGGAATTTTTGAAAAAAAAAACTGGGGGTCCGATTTTTAAGGTCCGGGGCTTATGGAATTTTTCATAAGGGTAAATATATTTATGGAGTGTTCTGTGTCAAAATTAAGCACCAAAATCAACTTCTGTCACTGCAGCAAATCTTTTTTAAAGTGTACCAAAAGTTTTAAGCAGAATTTGAGGATTTTTGAAAAAAAAAAAATTTGGCCGATTTTTAAGGTCGGGGCTTATGGAATTTTTCATACGGATAAATATATTTCTGGAGTGTTCTGTGTCAAAATTAAGCACCAAAATCAACTTCTGTCACTGCAGCAATAAAAGTTTTAAGCAGAATTTGGGACTATTTGAAAAAAAAAATTTGGGGACGATTTTTAAGGTCCGGGGCTTATGGAATTTTTCCTCCACATAAATATATTTCTGGAGAGTTCTGTGTCAAAATTAAGCACCGAAATCAACTTCTGTCACTGCAGCAAATCTTTTTTAAAGTGTACCAAAAGTTTTAAGCAGAATTTGGGGATTTTTGAAAAAAAAAAATTATTGGACAATTTTGAGGTTCGGGGCTTATGGAATTTTTCATCTGGGTAAATATATTTCTGGAGAGTTCTATGTCAAATTTAAGCACCAAAATCAACTTCTGTCACTGCAGCAAATCTTTTTTAAAGTGTACCAACAGTTTTAAGCTGAATTTGGGGATTTAAAAAAAAAAAAAAATTTGGGCTGATTTTTAAGGTCCGGGGCTTACAGACTTTTTCATATGGGTAAATATATTTCTGGAGTGTTCTGTGTCAAAATTAAGCACCAAAATCAACTTCTTTCAGCTGCAGAGCTGTGCTGACGTGCCAACAGGGAGAGGGCATCCCCAGGCAGGGTGCTTCCTCCTGGGGAAATCGCTGCTGACCTAGGTGCTGAAGATTTGGTGGTTCTGGTGCTTTCTTTCAGCACCATGACTAGAAGAGGCAGACCCAGGGGATCTGCCAGGAGCCCTGCTGTACAGCAGCCGCCGGAGGTTTGAGCAATCGTGGGAGGCCCGCCAGCGCCTGTCCCGCCCATCCCGCCTGACTTACCTGTTAGCCTGGAGTCTGGATCAGGAGCACTGCAGCGAGAGGCCGGGGATCCACCCGCGAGATCGCAGAAGCCACATGCGTGTGCGGCTGAAGCTCTGGCTGTGGCTCCGGCTGGAGCTCTGGATCCCCCTGTCCCTCTGGTAGGCTTGCTGGAGGGATGAAGTGCGGCGGCGGTGGGCGGAGATGGCATCCCGGTGATCGTGGCGGCGGACGGAGGTGGCATCCCGGCTCCCCCTGTGCTGCGGAGCAAGCTGGTGGCTTTGAAGATCCCGGCGGTGGGCTGTGGTGACATCCTGGTTCCCCCTGTGCTGCGAGGCAAGTGGGCGGCCCTGGTGACCTCAGCGGCGGGAGGATGTGGAGGCGATATCCTGGACCCCCATGGACTTTCGTGTGAGAGAGCGGGGGGTCCAGAGGACAGTTGTGGCAGGCCTGTTTCCAAACTGCTAGCAGCGGGGCCCCCGAGTGATGCAACTCGGGGGGTGATGGCAGCCCCCGCTGGCAGTGCGACGGGGACAGGTATAGTGCCTGCAGGCAGTGCCTCTGAACTACCGGCAGAGGGACCCCTGAGTGAGGCAACTCGGGGGGTCATGGAGACCCTCGCTGATAGTGATGCTGTGGAGGCAGTGGAGGAGATGGAGGAGGATAAGGAAGTGGTGGACGGGGGAGCCGGCAATGCAGTATTGGTGACCCCTGGCCCAGCCGCACTCCCCAAATTGTCAGTGGTGGGACCCCTGAGTGAAGTAACTCAGGGGGACATGGCGGCCCACACTGGCAGTGATGCGGGGAGTACCGCAAAAGGGGAGAAGCCGGAGGACTCGGTGGACGAGGAGGAGAGTAAGTCGTAGTACGCCAGCGAGGAGGAGGATATATTTGCTGCTCTGAGCATCGGCCAGCTGGAGAAAGAGATAATGAAGTTAAGTAGCAACCTGGGGGACAAAAGGAGGAGAAGAAATCTGACAGCTGCCGTGGAAAGGCAGTCCCTAAAGGACAAGATTTCGGAACTGGCAGTGTCCCTGGAAAATGCCAAGGACCGTTTGTTATTCTTAAAAAAAATGAAGAAAAAATTAAAAAGATCAGAGGTGACCTCCATGAGTGACAAGGAGAGAGTTAAGGTGAAGAAAATGGCTGCTGAACCACCCAGGGAAGTGCCGCAGGATGCCCCAAGCCGGCAGGTAAGCAATGATGCACAGGGGACTGGGGGGATTGAGGGTGGGGGTACCCGCAGTGCTTTAGTCCCCCTGGTTCCTGCTAGCAGAGCTTTTTTACCTGGTTTGGCTAATGGTGATGTATTGGAGGTGGCTGGCTCTGGTCACCGTGAGGTCTCAGACTCTGAATTAATTGAAATGACAGTAATAACTGAGGCAGGCATGGAGGGGAGTGCGGCCCCTAAAGATGTGCCGGGAGGGTTGGTAAACCCCAATGTTGCATTCAGTTTGTCTGCTCAGGGGATGCCGGCATTAGACAGATCTGTATTATCCAGTGAACAAAATGTTATTATTGAAACTGTGTATGGCAACAGCATGTTGATCCCTCAGAGGGCAAGCCTTGCTGCCAGTGCAATTTCCAAAGATCAGGCTCTCAGGAAAGAAAGGCAGGCAAAAGCGGTCCCAGGTCCCGTTTCCTATGCAAATGCGGTATCTGGGAAAAGGCCTGGTAATGCTCCGACTGTGGCTCCAGTATCAGGGAGCATTGGTAAAAGGAGGAACCTGATCCAGTTTAAATGGATCTGGTCAGGGGAGGCTCCTAGCCGTGAGACCTTCCTCAAGTTGGTGTTCAGTTTGGGATATTGTGCGTCTGATCTGTACGCCTGTATACACCCAGTGCGGACCCTGGAATATGACCTAAGCTTTGTGTGTGTCGTACCAGGGTCTGCAAACGTTTTGGGTAAAGTGGCAGGTGTGCAGATCAAAAGACCCCTATGACAAATATCTTGTCAACCTTGTTACGAGACAGGACAGGGTGAAGGCAACAGTGTTAGTGAGGAACGAGTCGCTGCCTCCTGAGGACATAGCTTTCTGGCTCAGACGCTTTTGTGATTTAGAATCAAGGATGGTGAAGGCAGGGTATGTGTTGGGTGTATGGGGCGGTGCATGGGAGGTGAGCATTAGGCTAAGGTATAGTGAGAAAGGGTGTGTGCATGTGCCCTCGGCTGCCTATATAGGAAGGGACAGGGTGCAGTGTTTTTATCCTGGGCAGCCGAGGACCTGTTTCAAATGTGGTGATTATCGGCATGTGAGTTCTGAATGTGGTGTTCTTAAGTGTTCTTTGTGTGGGGGTGTGGGTCACATGTCAAAAGAGTGTCTCACTCTGAGGTGTAACTTGTGTGGGGTGGAGGGTCACCCATACAGCAGGTGTCCTAAGGCTAGGCATAATAAGTTGGTAGAAGAGGTGGTTGGGAATAGTGAGGTGGTAGGGAATAGTACAGGGGTGAGTTCGGGAGTGAATGAGGTGGTATGTGAGGTAGGGAGGGTGGAGGTAGTGAAGGATAAAGTGATCAGGGAAGAGGCAAGGGAGGAGGGGTTTCAGGAAGTCAGGAGGGGGAGTAAGGAAAAGAAAAGGAAAGAGCCAGAAACTGATATTGTTCTATCTAATAAATTTGATGTTTTCGCCTCCGATGAGGAGGAGATTGTAAGAGAAGGAGGAGAATTTTTTCTGGTCTAAAGGAAAAAGAGAAAGTCAAAAAGGCCTCTTGAGGAAAATAAGAGGCATTGAGACGAGAAAAAGAGGAAGGAGTCTGTTTTGGAGAGGGTGGTGGAAGAGAGGGTTTCTACTAATACAGAAAAGGGTGAGAGTGTGGAGGTAGTGGGGGAGAAAGTGGTGGAGATAATGGAGGAGTCTGGGTCTCTGCCAGAAGTGGTGGTAGAGACAGAAGTGGAATCATCCCAGGGGTCGGAGGTCGGGCAAAGTGGCACTGGTAGTGAGGTTCACTGCCAGGTCATTAGATTTGCAAAGGCCCCTGACCCTGGGATCCCTGAGGGGGGTGGTAGGCTCCCTGAGGGGGCTAGGGTGGGGGGTGGAGATGCCACAATTGGTGGTGTGGCCGGCCCACAGGGGGCTGGTTTGCAGTGTTGAGTTTGGTTTGGTGGTGGTTATACAAAGGTAAGCAAGGTCTTGTCTTTCAATAACTTAGAAACATGGATCCCCACCCTATACGATGTGCCACGATTAATGTGGCTTCCATGCTTTCCGAATGTGCTCGTATGTTGGCCTTTGATTTTTTCAATACAGTTGATGTTGATATTTTGTTTTTGCAAGAGACTAGGATTGGTAAATTGGTCATCCTCCATAAGGCAAAGCAGGAGTGGAGGAGGGGGCCTTCTTACTGGTCTCTTGCGGCCGAGCCATACGGTGGGGTGGCAGTTCTTTTTGCTGAAATGGTAACTGTGCACAAGGTTATTGAATTGCAAGCAAGTAGATGTATGATTTTGGATGTCAACATAAAGGGACAAGATGTGAGATTAATCAATGTGTATGGGCCACAAACACCGGGTGATAGAAAATGTCTCTTTATGGAGATAAAACCTTTTCTTTTTACGGCCCAGCAGGTTATCTTTGGTGGTGATTTTAACACCATTGTTAGGCCAAAAGACAGGGGAGGCTCAAGGAGACCCCTGGGCTATGAGTCTAATTTTTTAGTTAGCATGGTTAGACAGGCTGGTTTGGTGGATGTGCATATTCGTCATGCCCCAGACCTCACGGGTTTCACCTATTTTAGTGGTAGCCATAGGTCTAGGATAGACAGGTTTTTTGTTAAGGAGACTTCCAAGACTTCATCCCTAGGGGTGAGGTTGGTGGAATTCTCTGACCACGGTTTTCTCTCAGTAACTTTGAATGCTTCAGAAACCCCTCAGAAGGGGCGGGGCCTGTGGCAGTTGAACTCAGAACTCTTGGAGGAAGAGAGAGTTAGGCAGTCCTTCAGGGTCTTCTTTCAATCTCAGGAGACACTTCTGGAGGCTGGCTGGAGTAGGTCTGAGTGGTGGGAGGTAATTAAAAAGAGAATCTGTAAATTTTTCCGAGGCCTTATTGCTAAGAGAAATTTGATAAGGAAAAATACCTACCGGAATCTGAGAAGGAAATTGGATTTCCTGATCTCTGAGGAGGGAGATGATGGGGAAATCTCCCGAGTGAAGGCTTTGATGAAGGAGTTTCAATATAACCGGCTGGCATCCTTGGTTCTGGAGAGGGATTATGGTACATACCACTCTCCAGATCCTTACCAGAACTGCAGGAGGTCGGTTGATGCCAAACAAATTTGTGGGCTAGTGAATAGTCAGGATGTCCTCTGTACTGATAAGGAGGGCATTCTGGGTGTCATTGTGTCGTATTTTTCTGATCTTTTGTCCGAGCAGCCTCTTGTCAGAGAAAGGATGGAGGGATTTCTGAGGGAAACACCTGGCCTGAATTCTCAGGGTTCCTCTCTTGACTCTTTGGCATGTGATATAACTGCAGAGGAAGTCAGGAAAGCGATAATGGGGTTAAACCCCAAAAAGTCACTAGGACCAGATGGCTTAACATCTGAATTTTATAAAACCTTTGCTGACCTCCTGATTCCTCGCCTAGTGGAAGTATTTAATGAGAGCCTGGATGAGGGAATCCTCCCTCCTTCCATGAGGTTATCTGCGCTTATTTTACTGTCCAAAGGAAAGGACTCATCTCGTATTGAGAACTGCCGCCCCATAGCCCTTCTTAATACGGATAGGAAGATTCTGGCAAAAGTACTGTTTAATAGGCTTTCAGAATTTTCTGAGCTATTGCTTTCTCCTTCTCAGCACTGTATGGTGAAGGGCCGTAGCACCTTTAGTGCTGTCCTTGGCGTCCGGGAGGCCGTTGAGTGGTGCAGGGCTGGGAAGTGTGGAAAGTACTTACTGGCATTGGCTCAGTCTAAGGCTTTTGATCGAGTGAACCATGAGTGCCTCTGGGCTCTACTGAAATGGTATGGTCTTCCAGTGAGGGTGGTTAATTGGCTGCAAACTATCTATCATATGGTTGAAAGCTTTCCGCTGGTAAATGGTTGGGCAGGCCCTACCTTTGGTGTGGGCTCTGGGGTTCGTCAGGGGAGTCCCCTGAGCCCCTTCTGTACGTCTTCGCAATCGATCCCTTCATTAGGAGGGTAGAGTGTGGGACTGTAGGGGGGGTGCAGCTGAGTCCGGAGTTTGCATTGAAGGTGGTGGCTTACGCAGATGATGTCATGGTGGTTCTGTCTTCAGAGGCAGAGGCCCGTGGCATAGAACACCTCATCTGTGAGTACTCGGAGGCATCGTGCTCAAGAGTAAACTGAGATAAGTGTGAGGTTTTCTGGATGGGGGAGGAGGGGGAATCCTTTCCCCTTCAGGGCAGCTTCCCTCAGGTCAGTGATGAGATTAAAATTTTAGGTATCAAATTCGATCATGGAGATTATGCCTCCCTAAATTGGGTTAAGAAACTGGAGGATGCTACCAGGAAGGTAGAGAGCTGGAGAAGGTGGAAGTTGTCATTGAGGGAAAGGGTTGATTTGTGCAAAACTTACCTGATCCCACTGTTTTTGTATGTCAGCTACGTGTGCTTCTTGCCACAATCTATGTGGTCCAGGTTGAACTTCTTGTTCTTTCTCCTGTTATGGAAGAACAGGATCAATAAATTGAAGAGGGGTATCACCTACAGATCATGGAAAGATGGGGGTTTAGGTATGGTAAACCCAGTGATCTTCTTTGTTACTGCTTTTTTAAAGCTTAACATTGGGAGTATATTTTTGGATACTCCTCCATGGTGGGTAAAGAGATTTAGGCCATGGGTCCTTCCCTTCCTCAGATTTTGGATAGATGGTGGCCATGTGAGGAGTTTTCGGATTCGTCATGGTTACCTTCCGATCTACGTCATTCAGAGCTTGAAAGTGATAAAGCGATATGGTGTGGGAGTGGGTGAAGTCAAAAACTTCTCTAGAAGGGAGTTGGAGAGGAGAATTTTGCACACCCACTTTCATGTCCCACTGTCACTAAGGGACTGCTTGGGTAATGTTGCTTCGGCTGGACTGGCTTTGTTAAATTCACAAAGGTTACCGCCCAAGCTCAGAGATATTGCCTGGCTCACTTTTCATGGGAGGCTTTATGTTGGGGGGAACCTCAGGTGGTGAAGTGCCAGTGAATGTGGTTGCCCACGGGAGGAATGTCCAGGGGTGGAGGAGTCGATGGACCACTTCCTGCTTGAGTGTCCCTTCAATGTAAGGGTTTATGAGGAGGTTTCAAAGGCCATTGGGATTCCGTGCCTTTCGGGTCTTAGTTACCCTGAGTGGGCTTATGGAGTAGTCAGAAATTATGGTGGATTTAATTTAACCCCAATTTTTTTAATCAGCTTAGCAGTTAGGTATCACACATGGAATGCACAGTGCCAGGTATCCATCCGTAGAAAGGTCCTCCCCTGTGATGTGGTGGTGGGGATGATTTTGCAAGAGGTGAAAAGGATGATGGATCTGGATAAGGGGAGACAGGATGTTGCCAGGTGGTCTCAGTGGTGGGGCCGACTGAAACCCCCTTGAGTGGGTAGCTGATGGTCCTTTCTTGTTTCATCTGGATTCTTTTTTCTGTCCTTTCACTCCCTCTAGGTTTTGTTGTTAGTTTCTTTTTTTTAAAAAAGGTTTTGCATACATCTACCTGGGGGTTGTGTGTAGTGGTGGTAGGTAGGTTTAGGCAAGATAGATACTTCTAGTGTGTTTTATTTTGTGTGTAAATAGTCTTTGGTTTGCTGTGTTATATATTATATAAAAAAAAAAATCTTATTTGGTAATAGGTAGATTAGTTATTAGTTCTAAATTCCTTGCTTACCTTTGTTGGTATGGGGGCTTTTTTTGGTCAGTATTAGGATTGTTGTATTAGGTCAGGGTATGATATGATGTAATATTATGTATCCTTATGGTTTGTTTTCGGCTTATATATATATATATATTTTATGTATTTATTTATTTATTATTATAATATCTTTGTAAATATGTATATATGTTTCTTTTTTGTTGCACGTTTAAATAAAGAAGCATATTCTGTCACCGCAGCAAATCTTTTTTTAAGTTGTACCAACATTTTTGAACAGAATTTGGGTATTTTGAAAAAAAAGAATTTTTGGCCGATTTTTAAGGTCTGGTCCTTACATAATTTTTCATATGGGTAAATATATTTCTTGTGAGTTGTGTCAAAATTAAGCACTAAAATCAACTTCTGTCACCTCAGCAAAACTTTTTTAAGGTGTTCCAAAGGTTTCAAGCAGAATTTGGGGATTTTTGAAAAAAAAAATGTTGGCGGATTTTTAAGGTCCTGTGCTTACGTAGTGTAATATATGGGTAAATATATTTCTGGAGAGTTCTGTGTCAAAATTAAGCACGAAAATCAACTTCTGTCACCGCAGGAAATCTTTTTTAAGGTGTACCAAAAGTTTTAAGCAGAATTTGTGGATTTTTGAAAAGACATTTTTTTGGCCGATTTTTAAGGTCCGGGGCTTACGTAATTTTTAATTCGGGTAAATATATTTCTGGTGAGATGTGTCAAAATTAAGCACCAAAATCAATTTCTGTCACCGCAGCAAATCTTTTTTATGTTGTACCAATAGTTTAAAGCAAAATGTGGGGATTTTGGGGGAAAAAAATTTTTAGCCAGTTTTTACGGTCTGGGGCTTACATAATTTTTCATATGGGTTAATATATTTCTGGTGAGTTGTGTCAAAATTAAGCTCCAAAATCAACATCTGTCACCGCAGCAAATCTTTTTTTAAGTTGTACCAAAAGTTTTAAGCAGAATTTGCGGATTTTTGAAAAAAAAAAAATTTAGGCCAATTTTTTAACATTCGGGGCTTACATAATTTTTCATATGGGTAAATATATTTCTTGTGAGTTGTGTCAAAATGAAGCACCAAAATCAACTTCTGTCACCTCAGCAAATCTTTTTTAAAGTGTACCAAAAGTTTTAAGCAGAATTTGGGACTTTTTGAAAAAAAAAAATTGGGGCTGATTTTTAAGGTCCGGGGCTTACGTAATGTTTCATACGGGTAAATATATTTCTGGTGAGTTGCATCAAAATTAAGCACCAAAATCAACTTCTGTCACCGCAACAAATCTTTTTTAAGGTGTACCAAAAGTTTTAAGAAGAATTTGGGGATTTTTGAAAAAAAAAAATTTGGGACGATTTTTAAGGTCCGGTGCTTATGAAATTTTTCATACTGGTAAATATATTTCTGGTGAGTTGTGTCAAAATTAATCACCAAAATCAACTTCTGTCACCGCAGCAAATCTTTTTAAGTTGTACCAAAAGTTTTGATCAGAAATTGGGGATTTTTGAAAAAAAATAATTTTTCGCTGATTTTTAAGGTCCGGGGCATACGTAATTTTTCATATGGGTAAATATATTTCTGGTGAATGGTGTCAAAATTAAGCACCAAAATCATCTTCTGTCACAGCAGCAAATCTTTTTTAAGGTGTACCAAAAGTTTTAAGCAGAATTTGGGGATTTTTGAAAAAAAAAATTTTGCCCGATTTTTAAGGTCCGGGGCTTACTTAATTTTTTATACAGGTAAATATATTTCTGGAGAGATCTGTGTTAAATTTAAGCACAAAAATCAACTTCTATCACCGCAGCAAATCATTTTTAAGTTGTACCGAAAGTTTTAAGCAGAATTTGGGGATTTTTGAAATTAATAATTTTGGCCAGTTTTTTAATGTTCGGGGCTTACATAATTTTTCATATGGGTAAATATATTTCTTGTGAGTTATGTCAAAATTAAGCACCAAAATCAACTTCTGTCACCGCAGCAAATCTTTTTTAAGTTGTACCAAAAGTTTTGAACAGAAATTAGGGATTTTTGAAAAAAAAAAATTTGGGGCTGATTTTTAAGGTCCCGGGCTTACGTAATTTTTCTTATGGGTAAATATATTTCTGGTGAGTTGTGTTAAATTTAAGCACAAAATCAACTTCTGTCACTGCAGCAAATCTTTTTTAAGTTGTACCAAATGTTTTAAGCAGAATTTGGGGATTTTTGAAAATAAAAATTTTGGCCAATTTTTTAACGTTCGGGGCTTACATAATTTTTCATATGGGTAAATATATTTCTGGTGAGTTGTGTCAAAATTAAGCTCTAAAATCAACTTCTGTCACTGCAGCAAATCTTTCTTTAAGTGTACCAAAAGTTTTAAGCAGAATTTGGGGATTTTTGAAAAAAAAATTATGGCCCGATTTTTAAGGTCTGGGGCTTACATAATTTTTCACATGGGTAAATATATTTCTGGAGAGTTCTGTGTCAAAATTAAACACCAAAATCAACTTCTGTCAACTCAGCAAATCTTTTTTAAGTTGTTCTAAAAGTTTTAAGCAGAATTTGGAGATTTAAAAAAAAAAAAAATTTTGGCCACTTTTTAAGGTCCGGGTCTTACATAATTTTTCATATGGGTAAATATATTTCTTGTGAGTTGTGTCAAAATTAAGCACCGAAATCAACTTCTGTCACCTCAGGAAATCTTTTTTAAGGTGTACCAAAAGTTTTAAGCAGAAGTTGGGGATTTTTGAAAAAAAAATTTTGGCCAATTTTTAAGGTCCGGGGCTTACGTAGTTTAATATATGGGTAAATATATTTCTGGAGAGTTCTGTGTCAAAATTAAGCACCAAAATCAACTTCTGTCACCGCAGCAAATCTTTTTTAAGTTGTACTAAAAATTTTAAGCAGAATTTCTGGATTTTTTGAAAAAAAAATTTTTGCTAATTTTTAAGGTTCGGGGCTTACATAATTATTCATAAGGGTAAATATATTTCTGGTGATTTGAGTCAAAATTAAGCACCAAAATCATCTGTCACCGCAGCAAATCTTTTTTAAGGTGTACCAAAAGTTTTAAGCAGAATTTGGGGATTTTTGAAAAAAAAAAATTTGCCCGATTTTTAAGGTCCGGGGCTTACGTAATTTTATATACAGGTAAATATATTTCTGGAGAGATCTGTGTTAAATTTAAGCACAAAAATCAACTTCTGTCACCGCAGCAAATCTTTTTTAAGTTGTACCAAAAGTTTTAAGCAGAATTTGGGGATTTTTGAAAATAAAAATTTTGGCCAATTTTTTAACGTTCGGGGCTTACATAATTTTTCATATGGGTAAATATATTTCTTGTGAGTTGTGTCAAAATTAAGCACTAAAATCAACTTCTGTCACCGCAGCAAATCTTTTTTAAAGTGTACCAAAAGTTTTAAGCAGAATTTGGGACATTTTGAAAAAAAAAAAATTTGGGCTGATATTTAAGGTCTGGGGCTTACGTAATTTTTCATACTGGTAAATATATTTCTGGTGAGTTGTGTCAAAATGAAGCACCAAAATCAACTTCTGTCATCTCAGCAAATCTTTTTTAAGGTGTACCAAAAGTTTTAAGCAGAAGTTGGGGATTTTTGAAAAAAAAATTTTGGACGATTTTTAAGGTCCAGGGCTTACGTAGTTTAATATATGGGTAAATATATTTCTGGAGAGTTCTGTGTCAAAATTAATCACCAAAATCAACTTCTGTCACCGCAGCAAATCTTTTTCAAGTTGTACTAAAAATTTTAAGCAGAATTTGGGGATTTTTTGAAAAAAAAAATTTTTGCTACTTTTTATGGTTCGGGGCTTACATAATTATTCATAAGGGTAAATATATTTCTGGTGATTTGAGTCAAAATTAAGCACCAAAATCATCTGTCACAGCAGCAAATCTTTTTTAAGGTGTACCAAAAGTTTTAAGCAGAATTTGGGGATTTTTGAAAAAAAAAAATTTTGCCCGATTTTTAAGGTCCGGGTCTTACGTAATTTTATATACAGGTAAATATATTTCTGGAGAGATCTGTGTTAAATTTAAGCACAAAAATCAACTTCTGTCACCGCAGCAAATTTTTTTTAAGTTGTACCAAAAGTTTTAAGCAGAATTTGGGGATTTTTGAAAATAAAAATTTTGGCCAATTTTTTAACGTTCGGGGCTTATATAATTTTTCATATGGGTAAATATATTTCTTGTGAGTTGTGTCAAAATTAAGCACTAAAATCAACTTCTGTCACCGCAGCAAATCTTTTTTAAAGTGTACCAAAAGTTTTAAGCAGAATTTGGGACATTTTGAAAAAAAAAAATTTGGGGCCGATTTTTAAGGTCTGGGGCTTAGGCAATTTTTCATACTGGTAAATATATTTCTGGGGAGTTGTGTCAAAATGAAGCACCAAAATCAACTTCTGTCACCGCAGCAAATCTTTTTTAAGGTGTACCAAAAGTTTTAAGCAGAATTTGGGGTTTTTGGAAAAAAAAAATTTTGCCCGATTTTTAAGGTCCGGGGCTTACGTAATTTTATATAAAGGTAAATATATTTCTGGAGAGATCTGTGTTAAATTTAAGCACAAAAATCAACTTCTGTCACTGCAGCAAATCTTTTTTAAGTTGTACCAAAAGTTTTAAGCAGAATTTGGGGATTTTTGAAAATAAAAATTTTGGCCAATTTTTTAATGTTCGGGGCTTACATAATTTTTCATTTGGGTAAATATATTTCTAGTGAGTTGTGTCAAAATTAAGCACTAAAATAAACTTGTGTCACCGCAGCAAATCTTTTTTTAAGTGTACCAAAAGTTTTAAGCAGAATTTGGGGATTTTTGAAAATAAAAATTTTGGCCAATTTTTTAACGTTCGGGGCTTATATAATTTTTCATATGGGTAAATATATTTCTTGTGAGTTGTGTCAAAATTAAGCACTAAAATCAACTTCTGTCACCGCAGCAAATCTTTTTTAAAGTGTACCAAAAGTTTTAAGCAGAATTTGGGACATTTTGAAAAAAAAAAATTTGGGGCCGATTTTTAAGGTCTGGGGCTTAGGCAATTTTTCATACTGGTAAATATATTTCTGGGGAGTTGTGTCAAAATGAAGCACCAAAATCAACTTCTGTCACCGCAGCAAATCTTTTTTAAGGTGTACCAAAAGTTTTAAGCAGAATTTGGGGTTTTTGGAAAAAAAAAATTTTGCCCGATTTTTAAGGTCCGGGGCTTACGTAATTTTATATAAAGGTAAATATATTTCTGGAGAGATCTGTGTTAAATTTAAGCACAAAAATCAACTTCTGTCACTGCAGCAAATCTTTTTTAAGTTGTACCAAAAGTTTTAAGCAGAATTTGGGGATTTTTGAAAATAAAAATTTTGGCCAATTTTTTAATGTTCGGGGCTTACATAATTTTTCATTTGGGTAAATATATTTCTAGTGAGTTGTGTCAAAATTAAGCACTAAAATAAACTTGTGTCACCGCAGCAAATCTTTTTTTAAGTGTACCAAAAGTTTTAAGCAGAATTTGGGACATTTTGAAAAAAAAAAAATTTGGGACGATTTTTAAGGTCTGGGGCTTACGTAATTTTTCATACTGGTAAATATATTTCTGGTGAGTTGTGTCAAAATGAAGCACCAAAATCAACTTCTGTCACCGCAGCAAATCTTTTTTAAGTTGTTCTAAAAGTTTTAAGCAGAATTTGGAGATTTAAAAAAAAAAAAATTTTGGCCACTTTTTAAGGTCCGGGTCTTACATAATTTTTCATATGGGTATATATATTTCTTGTGAGTTGTGTCAAAATTAAGCACCGAAATC
Organism: Taudactylus pleione; assembly: GCA_031769625.1. Lineage (NCBI taxonomy): Eukaryota > Metazoa > Chordata > Amphibia > Anura > Myobatrachidae > Taudactylus > Taudactylus pleione. Next base: position 76,012 of record JAUIMM010002996.1, read on the forward strand.
AACTTCTGTCACCTCAGGAAATCTTTTTTAAGGTGTACCAAAAGTTTTAAGCAGAAGTTGGGGATTTTTGAAAAAAAAATTTTGGCCGATTTTTAAGGTCCGGGGCTTACGTAGTTTAATATATGGGTAAATATATTTCTGGAGAGTTCTGTGTCAAAATTAAGCACCAAAATCAACTTCTGTCACCGCAGCAAATCTTTTATAAGTTGTACTAAAAATGTTAAGCAGAATTTGGGGATTTTTTGAAAAAAAAAATTTTGCTAATTTTTAAGATTCGGGGCTTACATAATTATTCATAAGGGTAAATATATTTCTGGTGATTTGAGTCAAAATTAAGCACCAAAATCATCTGTCACCGCAGCAAATCTTTTTTAAGGTGTACCAAAAGTTTTAAGCAGAATTTGGGGATTTTTGAAAAAAAAAAATTTGCCCGATTTTTAAGGTCCGGGGCTTACGTAATTTTATATACAGGTAAATATATTTCTGGAGAGATCTGTGTTAAATTTAAGCACAAAAATCAACTTCTGTCACCGCAGCAAATCTTTTTTAAGTTGTACCAAAAGTTTTAAGCAGAATTTGGGGATTTTTGAAAATAAAAATTTTGGCCAATTTTTTAACGTTCGGGGCTTACATAATTTTTCATATGGGTAAATATATTTCTTGTGAGTTGTGTCAAAATTAAGCACTAAAATCAACTTCTGTCACCGCAGCAAATCTTTTTTAAAGTGTACCAAAAGTTTTAAGCAGAATTTGGGACATTTTGAAAAAAAAAAAATTTGGGCTTATTTTTAAGGTCTGGGGCTTACGTAATTTTTCATACTGGTAAATATATTTCTGGTGAGTTGTGTCAAAATGAAGCACCAAAATCAACTTTTGTCACCGCAGCAAATCTTTTTTAAGGTGTACCAAAAGTTTTAAGCAGAAGTTGGGGATTTTTGAAAAAAAAATTTTGGCCGATTTTTAAGGTCCAGGGCTTACGTAGTTTAATATATGGGTAAATATATTTCTGGAGAGTTCTGTGTCAAAATTAATCACCAAAATCAACTTCTGTCACCGCAGCAAATCTTTTTAAAGTTGTACTAAAAATTTTAAGCAGAATTTGGGGATTTTTTTTAAAAAAAATTTTTGCTAATTTTTAAGGTTCGGGGCTTACATAATTGTTCATAAGGGTAAATATATTTCTGGTGATTTGAGTCAAAATTAAGCACCAAAATCATCTGTCACCGCAGCAAATCTTTTTTAAGGTGTACCAAAAGTTTTAAGCAGAATTTGAGGATTTTTGAAAAAAAAATTTTGCCCGATTTTTAAGGTCCGGGGCTTACAAAATTTTATATACAGGTAAATATATTTCTGGAGAGATCTGTGTTAAATTTAAGCACAAAAATCAACTTCTGTCACCGCAGCAAATCTTTTTTAAGTTGTACCAAAAGTTTTAAGCAGAATTTGGGGATTTTTGAAAATAAAAATTTTGGCCAATTTTTTAACGTTCGGGGCTTATATAATTTTTCATATGGGTAAATATATTTCTTGTGAGTTGTGTCAAAATTAAGCCCTAAAATCAACTTCTGTCACCGCAGCAAATCTTTTTTAAAGTGTACCAAAAGTTTTAAGCAGAATTTGGGACATTTTGAAAAAAAAAAAATTTGGGCTTATTTTTAAGGTCTGGGGCTTACGTAATTTTTCATACTGGTAAATATATTTCTGGTGAGTTGTGTCAAAATGAAGCACCAAAATCAACTTCTGTCACCGCAAGCAAATCTTTTTTAAGGTGTACCAAAAGTTGTAAGCAGAATTTGGGGATTTTTGAAAATAAAAATTTTGGCCAATTTTTTAACGTTCGGGGCTTACATAATTTTTCATATGGGTAAATATATTTCTTGTGAGTTGTGTCAAAATTAAGCACTAAAATCAACTTGTGTCACCGCAGCAAATCTTTTTTAAAGTGTACCAAAAGTTTTAAGCAGAATTTTGGACATTTTGAAAAAAAAAAAATTTGGGACGATTTTTAAGGTCTGGGGCTTACGTAATTTTTCATACTGGTAAATATATTTCTGGTGAGTTGTGTCAAAATGAAGCACCAAAATCAACTTCTACCACCGCAGCAAATCTTTTTTAAAGTGTACCAAAAGTTTTGAGCAGAATTTGCGACTTTTTGAAAAAAAATAATTTTTGTCCGATTTTTGTAGGTCCGGCGCTTACATGATTTTTCATATGGGTAAATATATTTCTTGTGAGTTGTGTCAAAATTAAGCACTAAAATCAACTTCTGTCACCGCAGCAAATCTTTTTTAAGTTGTACCAAAAGTTTTAAGCAGAATTTGGGGATTTTTGAAAATAAAAATTTTGGCTAATTTTTTTACGTTCGGGGCTTACATAATTTTTCATATGGGTAAATATATTTCTTGTGAGTTTTGTCAAAATTAAGCATTAAAATCAACTTCTGTCACCGCAGCAAATCTTTTTTAAAGTGTACCAAAAGTTTTAAGCAGAATTTGGGACTTTTTGAAAAAAAAAATTTTGGGATGATTTTTAAGGTCCGTTCCTTATGAAATTTTTCATACTGGTAAATATATTTCTGGTGAGTTGTGTTAAAATTAAGCTGCAAAATCAACTTCTGTCACCACAGCAAATCTTTTTTAAGCTGTACCAAAAGTTTTGAACAGAAATTGGGGATTTTTGAAAATAAAAATTTTGGCCAATTTTTTAACGTTCGGGGCTTACGTAATTTTTCATACTGGTAAATATATTTCTGGTGAGTTGTGTCAAAATGAAGCACCAAAATCAACTTCTGTCACCGCAGCAAATCTTTTTTTTAGTTGTACCAAAAGTTTTAAGCAGAATTTGCGGATTTTTGAAAAAAAAAATTTAGGCCAATTTTTTAACATTCGGGGTTTACATAATTTTTCATATGGGTAAATATATTTCTTGTGAGTTTTGTCAAAATTAAGCATTAAAATCAACTTCTGTCACCGCAGCAAATCTTTTTTAAAGTGTACCAAAAGTTTTAAGCAGAATTTGGGACTTTTTGAAAAAAAAATATTTTGGGCCGATTTTTAAGGTCTGGGGCTTACGTAATTTTTCATACTGGTAAATATATTTCTGGTGAGTTGTGTCAATATGAAGCACCAAAATCAACTTCTGTCACTGCAGCAAATCTTTTTTAAGGTGTACCAAAAGTTTTAAGCAGAATTTGGGTTTTATTGAAAAAAAAAAAATTTGCCTGATTTTTAAGGTTCGGGGGCTTAAGTAATTTTATATACAGGTAAATATATTTCTGGTGAGTTGTGTCAAAATTAAGCTCTAAAATCAACTTCTGTCTCCTCAGCAAATCTTTTTTAAGGTGTACCAAAAGTTTTAAGCAGAATTTGGGGATTTTTGAAAAAAAAAAATTTGGGATGATTTTTAAGGTCCGTTCCTTATGAAATTTTTCATACTGGTCAATATATTTCTGGTGAGTTGTGTTAAAATGAAGCTGCAAAATCAACTTCTGTCACCACAGCAAATCTTTTTTAAGCTGTACCAAAAGTTTTGAACAGAAATTGGGGATTTTTGAAAATAAAAATTTTGGCCAATTTTTTAACGTTCGGGGCTTACGTAATTTTTCATACTGGTAAATATATTTCTGGTGAGTTGTGTCAAAATGAAGCACCAAAATCAACTTCTGTCACCGCAAGCAAATCTTTTTTAAGGTGTACCAAAAGTTGTAAGCAGAATTTGGGGATTTTTTGAAAAAAAAAATTTGGCCAATTTTTTAACGTTCGGGGCTTACATAATTTTTCATATGGATAAATATATTTCTGGTGAGTTGTGTCAAAATGAAGCACCAAAATCAACTTCTGTCACCGCAGGAAATCTTTTTTTTAGTTGTACCAAAAGTTTTAAGCAGAATTTGCGGATTTTTGAAAAAAAAAATTTAGGCCAATTTTTTAACGTTCGGGGCTTACATAATTTTTCATATGGGTAAATATATTTCTTGTGAGTTGTGTCAAAATGAAGTACCAAAATCAACTTCTGCCACCGCAGCAAATCTTTTTTAAAGTGTACCAAAAGTTTTGAGCAGAATTTGCGACTTTTTAAAAAAAAATAATTTTTGGCCGATTTTTGAAGGTCCGGCGCTTACATGATTTTTCAAATGGGTAAATATATTTCTTGTGAGTTGTGTCAAAATTAAGCACTAAAATCAACTTCTGTCACCGCTGCAAATCTTTTTTAAGTTGTACCAAAAGTTTTAAGCAGAATTTGGGGATTTTTGAAAATAAAAATTTTGGCTAATTTTTTTACGTTCGGGGCTTACATAATTTTTCATATGGGTAAATATATTTCTTGTGAGTTTTGTCAAAATTAAGCATTAAAATCAACTTCTGTCACCGCAGCAAATCTTTTTTAAAGTGTACCAAAAGTTTTCTGCAGAATTTGGGACTTTTTGAAAAAAAAAAATTTGGGGCCGATTTTTAAGGTCTGGGGCTTACGTAATTTTTCATACTGGTAAATATATTTCTGGTGAGTTGTGTCAAAATGAAGCACCAAAATCAACTTCTGTCACCGCAGCAAATCTTTTTTAATGTGTACCAAAAGTTTTAAGTAGAATTTGGGGATTTTTGAAAAAAAAAATTTTGGCCCGATTTTTAAGGTCTGGGGCTTACATAATTTTTCACATGGGTAAATATATTTCTGGAGAGTTCTGTGTCAAAATTAAGCACCAAAATCAACTTCTGTCAACTCAGCAAATCTTTTTTAAGTTGTTCTAAAAGTTTTAAGCAGAATTTGGAGATTTAAAAAAAAAAAATTTTGGCCACTTTTTAAGGTCTGGGTCTTACATAATTTTTCATATGGGTAAATATATTTCTTGTGAGTTGTGTCAAAATTAAGCACTAAAATCAACTTCTGTCCCCTCAGCAAATATTTTTTAAGGTGTACCAAAAGTTTTAAGCAGAAGTTGGGGATTTGTGAAAAAAAAAATTTTGCCGATTTTTAAGGTCCGGGGCTTACGTAGTTTAATATATGGGTAAATATATTTCTGGAGAGTTCTGTGTCAAAATTAAGCACCAAAATCAACTTCTGTCACCGCAGCAAATCTTTTTTAAGTTGTACTAAAAATTTTAAGCAGAATTTGGGGATATTTTGAAAAAAAAATTTTTGCTAATTTTTAAGGTTCGGGGCTTACATAATTATTCATAAGGGTAAATATATTTCTGGTGATTTGAGTCAAAATTAAGCACCAAAATCATCTGTCACCGCAGCAAATCTTTTTTAAGGTGTACCAAAAGTTTTAAGCAGAATTTGGGGATTTTTGAAAAAAAAAATTTTGCCCGATTTTTAAGGTCCGGGGCTTACGTAATTTTATATACAGGTAAATATATTTCTGGAGAGATCTGTGTTAAATTTAAGCACAAAAATCAACTTCTGTCACCGCAGCAAATCTTTTTTAAGTTGTACCAAAAGTTTTAAGCAGAATTTGGGGATTTTTGAAAATAAAAATTTTGGCCAATTTTTTAACGTTCGGGGCTTATATAATTTTTCATATGGGTAAATATATTTCTTGTGAGTTGTGTCAAAATTAAGCACTAAAATCAACTTCAGTCACCTCAGCAAATCTTTTTTAAGGTGTACCAAAAGTTTTAAGCAGAAGTTGGGGATTTTTGAAAAAAAAAATTTGTCCGATTTTTAAGGTCCGGGGTTACGTAGTTTAATATATGGGTAAATATATTTCTGGAGAGTTCTGTGTCAAAATTAAGCACCAAAATCAACTTCTGTCACCGCAGCAAATCTTTTTTAAGTTGTACCAAAAGGTTTAAGCAGAATTTGGAGATTTTTGAAAATAAAAATTTTGGCCAATTTTTTAACGTTCTGGCTTACATAATTTTTCATATAGCTAAATATATTTCTGGTGAGTTGTGTCAAAATGAAGCACCAAAATCAACTTCTGCCACCGCAGCAAATCTTTTTTAAAGTGTAGCAAAAGTTTTTAGCAGAATTTGGGACTTTTTGAAAAAAAAAAATTTGTCCGATTTTTGAAGGTCCGGCGCTTATGTAATTTTTCATACTGGTAAATATATTTCTGGTGAGTTGTGTCAATATGAAGCACCAAAATCAACTTCTGTCACCGCAGCAAATCTTTTTTAAGCTGTACCAAAAGTTTTAAGCAGAATTTGGGGATTTTTGAAAATAAAAATTTTGGCCAATTTTTTAACGTTCGGGGCTTACATAATTTTTCATATAGCTAAATATATTTCTTGTGAGTTGTGTCAAAATTAAGCACTAAAATCAACTTCTGTCACCGCAGCAAATCTTTTTTAAAGTGTACCAAAAGTTTTAAGTAGAATTTGGGACATTTAAAAAAAAAAAAATTTGGGGCCGATTTTTAAGGTCTGGGGCTTACATAATTTTTCATACTGGTAAATATATTTCTGGTGAGTTGTGTCAATATGAAGCACCAAAATCAACTTCTGTCACCGCAGCAAATCTTTTTTAAGGTGTACCAAAAGTTTTAAGCAGAATTTGGGTTTTATTGAAAAAAAAATTTTTTGCCTGATTTTTAAGGTCCGGGGCTTAAGTCATTTTATATGCAGGTAAATATATTTCTGGAGAGTTCTGTGTCAAAATTAAGCACCAAAATCAACTTCTGTCACCGCAGCAAATCTTTTTTAAGTAGTACTAAAAATTTTAAGCAGAATTTGGGGATATTTTGAAAAAAAAATTTTGCTAATTTTTAAGGTTCGGGGCTTACATAATTATTCATAAGGGTAAATATATTTCTGGTGATTTGAGTCAAAATTAAGCACCAAAATCATCTGTCACCGCAGCAAATCTTTTTTAAGTTGTACTAAAAATTTTAAGCAGAATTTGGGGATTTTTTGAAAAAAAAAATTTTGGCCCGATTTTTAAGGTCCGGGGCTTACATAATTTTATATACAGGTAAATATATTTCTGGAGAGATCTGTGTTAAATTTAAGCACAAAAATCAACTTCTGTCACCGCAGCAAAATCTTTTTTAAGTTGTACCAAAAGGTTTAAGCAGAATTTGGAGATTTTTGAAAATAAAAATTTTGGCCGATTTTTAAGGTCCGGGGCTTACGTAATTTTTCATAAGGGTAAATATATTTCTGGTGAGTTCTGTGTCAAAATTAAGCACCAAAATCAACTTCAGCCACTGTAGGAAATCTTTTTTAAGTTGTACCAACATTTTTAAGCAGAATTTGGGGAATTTTGAAAAAAAAAAAAATTTTGACCGATTTTTAAGGTCCGGGGCTTATGTTATTTTTCAAACGGGTAAATATATTTCTGGTGAGTTCTATGTCAAAATTAAGCACCAAAATCAACTTCAGCCACCGCAGCAAATCTTTTTTAAGTTGTACCAACATTTTTAAGCAGAATTTGGGGATTTTTGAAAATAAAAAATTTTGGCCGATGTTTAAGGTCTGGGGCTTTCGTAATTTTCCATAAGGGTAAATATATTTCTGGTGAGTTCTGTGTCAAAATTAAGCACCAAAATCAACTTCTGTCACTGCAGCAAATCTTTTTTAAGTTGTACCAACATTTTTAAGCAGAATTTGGGGATTTTTGAAAATATAAAATTTTGGCCGATTTTTAAGGTCCGGGGCTTACGTAATTTTTCATAAGGGTAAATATAATTCTGGTGAGTTGTGTGAAAATTAAGTACCAAAATCAACTTCTGTCACTGCAGCAAATCTTTTTTAAGTTGTACCAACATTTTTAAGCAGAATTTGGGGATTTTGAAAAAAAAAAATTTTGGGCCGATGTTTAAGGTCCGGGGCTTACATAATTTTTCATACGGGTAAATATATTTCTGGTGAGTTGTGTGAATATTAAGCACCAAAATCAACTTCTGCCACTGCAGGAAATCTTTTTTACGTTGTACCAACATTTTTAAGCAGAATTTGGGGATTTTTGAAAATAAAAAATTTTGGCCGATGTTTAAGGTCCGGGGCTTACGTAATTTTTCATATGGGTAAATATAATTCTGGTGAGTTGTGTGAAAATTAAGCACCAAAATCAACTTCTGTCACTGCAGCAAATCTTTTTTAAGTTGTACCAACATTTTTAAGCTGAATTTGGGGATTTTTGAAAAAAAAAAATTTAGCCGATTTTTAAGGTCCAGGGCTTACATAATTTTTCATACGGGTAAATATATTTCTGGTCAGTTGTGTGTCAAAATTAAGCACCAAAATCAACTTCTGTCACTGCAGCAAATCTTTTTTAAGTTGTACCAACATTTTTAAGGAGAATTTGGGGATTTTTGTAATAAAAAAATTTTGGACAATTTTTAACGTCCGGGGCTTACGTAATTATTCATAAGGGTAAATATATTTCTGGTAAGTTCTATGTCAAAATTAAGCACCAAAATCAACTTCAGCCACCGCAGCAAATCTTTTTTAAGTTGTACCAACATTTTTAAGCAGAATTTGGGGATTTTTGAAAATAAAAAATTTTGGCCGATGTTTAAGGTCTGGGGCTTTCGTAATTTTCCATAAGGGTAAATATATTTCTGGTGAGTTCTGTGTCAAAATTAAGCACCAAAATCAACTTCTGTCACTGCAGCAAATCTTTTTTAAGTTGTACCAACATTATTAAGCAGAATTTGGGGATTTTTGAAAATATAAAATTTTGGGCCGATGTTTAAGGTCCGGGGCTTACATAATTTTTCATACGGGTAAATATATTTCTGGTGAGTTGTGTGAAAATTAAGCACCAAAATCAACTTCTGTCACTGCAACAAATCTTTTTTAAATTGTACCAACATTTTTAAGCAGAATTTGGGGATTTTTGAAAATATAAAATTTTGGCCGATGTTTAAGGTCCGGGGCTTACATAATTTTTCATATGGGTAAATATATTTCTGGTGAGTTGTGTGAAAATTAAGCACCAAAATCAACTTCTGTCACTGCAGCAAATCTTTTTTAAGTTGTACCAACATTTTTAAGCAGAATTTGGGGATTTTTGAAGAAAAAAAATTTTGACCGATTTTGTAAGGTTCGGGGCTTACGTAATTTTTCATATGGGTAAATATATTTCTGGTGAGTTCTGTGTCAAAATTATGCACCAAAATCAACTTCTGCCACTGCAGGAAATCTTTTTTACGTTGTACCAACATTTTTAAGCAGAATTTGGGGATTTTTGAAAATAAAAAATTTTGGCCGATGTTTAAGGTCCGGGGCTTACGTAATTTTTCATATGGGTAAATATAATTCTGGTGAGTTGTGTGAAAATTAAGCACCAAAATCAACTTCTGTCACTGCAGCAAATCTTTTTTAAGTTGTACCAACATTTTTAAGCAGAATTTGGGGATTTTTGAAAAATAAAAATTTAGCCGATTTTTAAGGTCCAGGGCTTACATAATTTTTCATACGGGTAAATATATTTCTGGTCAGTTGTGTGTCAAAATTAAGCACCAAAATCAACTTCTGTCACTGCAGCAAATCTTTTTTAAGTTGTACCAACATTTTTAAGGAGAATTTGGGGATTTTTGTAATAAAAAAATTTTGGACAATTTTTAGCGTCCGGGGCTTACGTAATTATTCATAAGGGTAAATATATTTCTGGTAAGTTCTGTGTCAAAATTAAGCACCAAAATCAACTTCTGTCACTGCAGCAAATCTTTTTTAAGTTGTACCAACATTTTTAAGCAGAATTTGGGGATTTTTGAAAAAAAAAAATTTTGGCCTATTTTTAAGGTCCAGGGCTTACGTAATTTTTCATACTGGTAAATATATTTCTGGTGAGTTGTGTGAAAATTAAGCACCAAAATCAACTTCTGCCACTGCAGGAAATCTTTTTTACGTTGTACCAACATTTTTAAGCAGAATTTGGGGATTTTTGAAAAAAAAAATTTTGCCCGATGTTTAAGGTCCGGGGCTTACGTAATTTTTCATATGGGTAAATATATTTCTGGTGAGTTCTGTGTCAAAATTATGCACCAAAATCAACTTCTGCCACTGCAGGAAATCTTTTTTAAGTTGTACCAACATTTTTAAGCAGAATTTGGGGATTTTTGAAAAAAAAAATTTTGGCCGATGTTTAAGTTCCGGGGCTTACATAATTTTTCATACGGGTAAATATATTTCTGGTGAGTTGTGTGAAAATTAAGCACCAAAATCAACTTCTGTCACTGCAGCAAATATTTATTAAGTTGTACCAACATTTTGAAGCAGAATTTGGGGATTTTTGAAAAAAAAAATTTTGGCCTATTTTTAAGGTCCAGGGCTTACGTAATTTTTCATATGGGTAAATATATTTCTGGTGAGTTGTGTGAAAATTATGCACCAAAATCAACTTCTGCCACTGCAGGAAATCTTTTTTAAGTTGTACCAACATTTTTAAGCAGAATTTGGGGATTTTTGAAAATAAAAATTTTGGCCGATGTTTAAGGTCCGGGGATTACGTAATTTTTCATATGGGTAAATATATTTCTGGTGAGTTCTGTGTCAAAATTAAGCACCAAAATCAACTTCTGTCACTGCAGCAAATCTTTTTTAAGTTGTACCAACATTTTTAAGCAGAATTTGGGGATTTTTGAAATTAAAAAATTTTGGCTGATGTTTAAGGTCCGGGGCTTACGTAATTTTTCATATGGGTAAATATATTTCTGGTGAGTTCTGTGTCAAAATTAAGCACCAAAATCAACTTCTGTCACTGCAGCAAATCTTTTTTAAGTTGTACCAACATTTTTAAGCAGAATTTGGGGATTTTTGAAAATAAAAAATTTTGGCCGATTTTTAAGGTCCGGGGCTTACGTAATTTTTCATACGGGTAAATATATTTCTGGTGAGTTGTGTGAAAATTAAGCACCAAAATCAACTTCTGTCACTGCAGCGAATATATTTTAATTTGTACCAACATTTTTAAGCAGAATTTGGGGATTTTTTGGAAAAAAAAAATTTTGGACAATTTTTAAGGTCCGGGGCTTACGTAATTTTTCATACTTGTAAATATATTTCTGGTGAGTTGTGTGAACATTAAGCACCAAAATCAACTTCTGTCACTGCAGCAAATCTATTTTAATTTGTACCAACATTTTTAAGCAGAATTTGGGGATTTTTGAAAATGAAAAATTTTGGCCGATGTTTAAGGTCCGGGGCTTATGTAATTTTTCATACAGGTAAATATATTTCTGGTGAGTTCTGTGTCAAAATTAAGCACCAAAATCAACTTCTGTCACTGCAGCAAATCTTTTTTAATTTGTACCAACATTTTTAAGCAGAATTTGGGGATTTTCGGAAAAAATAAATTTTGGCCGATGTTTAAGGTCCGGGGCTTACGTAATTTTTCATATGGGTAAATATATTTCTGGTGAGTTCTGTGTCAAAATTATGCACCAAAATCAACTTCTGCCACTGCAGGAAATCTTTTTTAAGTTGTACCAACATTTTTAAGCAGAATTTGGGGATTTTTGAAAATAAAAAATTTGGCCGATTTTTAAGGTCCAGGGCTTACGTAATTTTTCATATGGGTAAATATATTTCTGGTGAGCTGTGTGAAAATTAAGCGCCAAAATCAACTTCTGTTACTGCAGCAAATCTTTTTTAAGTTGTACCAACATTTTTAAGCAGAATTTGGGGATTTTTGAAAATAAAAAATTTTGGCCGATATTTAAGGTCCGGGGCTTATGTAATTTTTCATAAGGGTAAATATATTTCTGGTGAGTTCTGTGTCAAAATTAAGCACCAAAATCAACTTCTGTCACTGCAGCAAATCTTTTTTAAGTTGTACCAACATTTTTAAGCAGAATTTGGGGATTTTTGAAAAAAAAATATTTGGCCGATTTTTAAGGTCCGGGCTTATGTAATTTTTCATACGGGTAAATATATTTCTGGTGAGTTCTGTGTCAAAATTAAGCACCAAAATCAACTTCTGCAACTGCAGGAAATCTTTTTTAAGTTGTACCAACATTTATAAGCAGAATTTGGGGATTTTTGAAAATAAAAATTTTGGCCGATTTTTAAGGTCCGGGGCTTACGTAATTTTTCATAAGGGTAAATATATTTCTGGTGAGTTCTGTGTCAAAATTAAGCACCAAAATCAACTTCTGTCACTGCAGCAAATCTTTTTTAAGTTGTACCAACATTTTTAAGCAGAATTTGGGGATTTTTGAAAAAAAAAATTTTGGCCGATGTTTAAGGTCCGGGGCTTACGTAATTTTTCATACTGGTAAATATATTTCTGGTGAGTTCTGTGTCAAAATTATGCACCAAAATCAACTTCAGCCACTGCAGGAAATCTTTTTTAAGTTGTACCAACATTTTTAAGTTGTACCAACATTTTTAAGCAGAATTTGGGGATTTTTGGCCGATGTTTAAGGTCCGGGGCTTACGTAATATTTCATTTGGGTAAATATATTTCTGGTGAGTTCTGTGTCAAAATTATGCTCCAAAATCAACTTCAGCCACTGCAGGAAATCTTTTTTAAGTTGTACCAACATTTTTAAGCAGAATTTGGGGAATTTTGAAACAAAAAAAAATTTTGACCGATTTTTAAGGTCCGGGGCTTATGTTATTTTTCATACGGGTAAATATATTTCTGGTGAGTTCTATGTCAAAATTAAGCACCAAAATCAACTTCAGCCACCGCAGCAAATCTTTTTTAAGTTGTACCAACATTTTTAAGCAGAATTTGGGGATTTTTGAAAATAAAAAATTTTGGCCGATGTTTAAGGTCTGGGGCTTACGTAATTTTTCATAAGGGTAAATATATTTCTGGTGAGTTCTGTGTCAAAATTAAGCACCAAAATCAACTTCTGTCACTGCAGCAAATCTTTTTTAAGTTGTACCAACATTTTTAAGCAGAATTTGGGGATTTTTGAAGAAAAAAATTTTTGACCGATTTTGTAAGGTTCGGGGCTTACGTAATTTTTCATATGGGTAAATATATTTCTGGTGAGTTCTGTGTCAAAATTATGCACCAAAATCAACTTCTGTCACTGCAGCAAATCTTTTTTAAGTTGTACCAACATTTTTAAGGAGAATTTGGGGATTTTTGGAATAAAAAAATTTTGGACAATTTTTAACGTCCGGGGCTTACGTAATTATTCATAAGGGTAAATATATTTCTGTGTCAAAATTAAGCACCAAAATCAACTTCTGTCACTGCAGCAAATATTTTTTAAGTTGTACCAACATTTTTAAGCAGAATTTGGGGATTTTTGAAAATAAAAAATTTTGGACGATTTTTAAGGTCCGGGGGTACGTAATTTTTCATAAGGGTAAATATATTTCTGGTGAGTTCTGTGTCAAAATTAAGCACCAAAATCAACTTCTGTCACTGCAGCAAATCTTTTTTAAGTTGTACCAACATTTTTAAGCAGAATTTGGGGATTTTTGAAAAAAAAAAAATTTTGGCCTATTTTTAAGGTCCAGGGCTTACGTAATTTTTCATACTGGTAAATATATTTCTGGTGAGTTGTGTGAAAATTAAGCACCAAAATCAACTTCTGTCACTGCAGCAAATCTTTTTTAAGTTGTACCAACATTTTTAAGCAGAATTTGGGGATTTTTGAAAATAAAAAATTTTGGCCGATGTTTAAGGTCCGGGGCTTACATAATTATTCATACGGGTAAATATATTTCTGGTTAGTTGTGTGTCAAAATTAAGCACCAAAATCAACTTCTGTCACTGCAGCAAATCTTTTTTAAGTTGTACCAACATTTTTAAGCAGAATTTGGGGATTTTTGGAATAAAAAAATTTTGGACAATTTTTAACATCCGGGGCTTACGTAATTTTTCATAAGGGTAAATATATTTCTGGTGAGTTGTGTGAAAATTATGTGCCAAAATCAACTTCTGTTACAGCAGCAAATCTTTTTTAATTTGTACCAACATTTTTAAGCAGAATTTGGGAATTTTTGGAAAAAAAATTTTGGCCAAATTTTAAGGTCCAGGGCTTACGTAATTTTTCATATGGGTAAATATATTTCTGGTGAGTTGTGTGAAAATTAAGCACCAAAATCAACTTCTGTCACAGCAGCAAATATTTTTTAAGTTGTACCAACATTTTTAAGCAGAATTTGGGGATTTTTGAAAATAAAAATTTTGCCCGATGTTTAAGGTCTGGGGATTACGTAATTTTTCATATGGGTAAATATATTTCTGGTGAGTTCTGTGTCAAAATTATGCACCAAAATCAACTTCTGCCACTGCAGGAAATCTTTTTTAAGTTGTACCAACATTTTTAAGCAGAATTTGGGGATTTTTGAAAATAAAAATTTTGGCCGATGTTTAAGGTCCGGGGATTACGTAATTTTTCATATGGGTAAATATATTTCTGGTGAGTTCTGTGTCAAAATTAAGCACCAAAATCAACTTCTGTCACTGCAGCAAATCTTTTTTAAGTTGTACCAACATTTTTAAGCAGAATTTGGGGATTTTTGAAAATAAAAATTTTGGCCGATGTTTAAGGTCCGGGGCTTACGTAATTTTTCATATGGGTAAATATATTTCTGGTGAGTTCTGTGTCAAAATTAAGCACCAAAATCAACTTCTGTCACTGCAGCAAATCTTTTTTAAGTTGTACCAACATTTTTAAGCAGAATTTGGGGATTTTTGAAATTAAAAAATTTTGGCTGATGTTTAAGGTCCGGGGCTTACGTAATTTTTCATAAGGGTAAATATATTTCTGGTGAGTTCTGTGTCAAAATTAAGCACCAAAATCAACTTCTGTCACTGCAGCAAATCTTTTTTAAGTTGTACCAACATTTTTAAGCAGAATTTGGGGATTTTTGAAAATAAAAAATTTTGGCCGATGTTTAAGGTCCTGGGATTACGTAATTTTTCATACGGGTAAATATATTTCTGGTGAGTTGTGTGAAAATTAAGCACCAAAATCAACTTCTGTCACTGCAGCAAATCTATTTTAATTTGTACCAACATTTATAAGCAGAATTTGGGGATTTTTTGGAAAAAAAAAATTTTGGACAATTTTTAAGGTCCGGGGCTTACGTAATTTTTCATACTTGTAAATATATTTCTGGTGAGTTGTGTGAACATTAAGCACCAAAATCAACTTCTGTCACTGCATCAAATCTATTTTAATTTGTACCAACATTTTTAAGCAGAATTTGGGGATTTTTGAAAATAAAAAATTTTGGCCGATGTTTAAGGTCCGGGGCTTATGTAATTTTTCATACAGGTAAATATATTTCTGGTGAGTTCTGTGTCAAAATTAAGCACCAAAATCAACTTCTGTCACTGCAGCAAATCTTTTTTACGTTGTACCAACATTTTTAAGCAGAATTTGGGGATTTTTGAAAATAAAAAATTTTGGACGATGTTTAAGGTCCGGGGCTTACGTAATTTTTCATAAGGGTAAATATATTTCTGGTGAGTTCTGTGTCAAAATTAAGCACCAAAATCAACTTCTGTCACTGCAGCAAATCTTTTTTAATTTGTACCAACATTTTGAAGCAGAATTTGGGGATTTTCGGAAAAAATAAATTTTGGCCGATGTTTAAGGTCCGGGGCTTACGTAATTTTTCATATGGGTAAATATATTTCTGGTGAGTTCTGTGTCAAAATTATGCACCAAAATCAACTTCAGCCACTGCAGGAAATCTTTTTTAAGTTGTACCAACATTTTTAAGCAGAATTTGGGGATTTTTGAAAATAAAAAATTTTGGACGATTTTTAAGGTCCGGGGCTTACGTAATTTTTCATACTTGTAAATATATTTCTGGTGAGTTCTGTGTCAAAATTAAGCACCAAAATCAACTTCTGTCACTGCAGCAAATCTTTTTTAAGTTGTACCAACATTTTTAAGCAGAATTTGGGGATTTTTGAAAAAAAAATATTTGGCCGATTTTTAAGGTCCGGGGCTTATGTAATTTTTCATACGGGTAAATATATTTCTGGTGAGTTCTGTGTCAAAATTAAGCACCAAAATCAACTTCTGCCACTGCAGGAAATCTTTTTTAAGTTGTACCAACATTTATAAGCAGAATTTGGGGATTTTTGAAAATAAAAATTTTGGCCGATTTTTAAGGTCCGGGGCTTACGTAATTTTTCATAAGGGTAAATATATTTCTGGTGAGTTCTGTGTCAAAATTAAGCACCAAAATCAACTGCTGTCACTGCAGCAAATCTTTTTTAAGTTGTACCAACATTTTTAAGCAGAATTTGGGGATTTTTGAAAATAAAAAATTTTGGCCGATGTTTAAGGTCCGGGGCTTATGTAATTTTTCATACAGGTAAATATATTTCTGGTGAGTTCTGTGTCAAAATTAAGCACCAAAATCAACTTCTGTCACTGCAGCAAATCTTTTTTACGTTGTACCAACATTTTTAAGCAGAATTTGGGGATTTTTGAAAATAAAAAATTTTGGACGATGTTTAAGGTCCGGGGCTTACGTAATTTTTCATAAGGGTAAATATATTTCTGGTGAGTTCTGTGTCAAAATTAAGCACCAAAATCAACTTCTGTCACTGCAGCAAATCTTTTTTAATTTGTACCAACATTTTTAAGCAGAATTTGGGGATTTTCGGAAAAAATAAATTTTGGCCGATGTTTAAGGTCCGGGGCTTACGTAATTTTTCATATGGGTAAATATATTTCTGGTGAGTTCTGTGTCAAAATTATGCACCAAAATCAACTTCTGCCACTGCAGGAAATCTTTTTTAAGTTGTACCAACATTTTTAAGCAGAATTTGGGGATTTTTGAAAATAAAAAATTTTGGACGATTTTTAAGGTCCGGGGCTTACGTAATTTTTCATACTTGTAAATATATTTCTGGTGAGTTCTGTGTCAAAATTAAGCACCAAAATCAACTTCTGTCACTGCAGCAAATCTTTTTTAAGTTGTACCAACATTTTTAAGCAGAATTTGGGGATTTTTGAAAAAAAAATATTTGGCCGATTTTTAAGGTCCGGGGCTTATGTAATTTTTCATACGGGTAAATATATTTCTGGTGAGTTCTGTGTCAAAATTAAGCACCAAAATCAACTTCTGCCACTGCAGGAAATCTTTTTTAAGTTGTACCAACATTTATAAGCAGAATTTGGGGATTTTTGAAAATAAAAATTTTGGCCGATTTTTAAGGTCCGGGGCTTACGTAATTTTTCATAAGGGTAAATATATTTCTGGTGAGTTCTGTGTCAAAATTAAGCACCAAAATCAACTGCTGTCACTGCAGCAAATCTTTTTTAAGTTGTACCAACATTTTTAAGCAGAATTTGGGGATTTTTGAAAAAAAAAATTTTGGCCGATGTTTAAGGTCCGGGGCTTACGTAATATTTCATATGGGTAAATATATTTCTGGTGAGTTCTGTGTCAAAATTATGCACCAAAATCAACTTCAGCCACTGCAGGAAATCTTTTTTAAGTTGTACCAACATTTTTAAGCAGAATTTGGGGAATTTTGAAAAAAAAAAAAATTTTGACCGATTTTTAAGGTCCGGGGCTTATGTTATTTTTCATACGGGTAAATATATTTCTGGTGAGTTCTATGTCAAAATTAAGCACCAAAATCAACTTCAGCCACCGCAGCAAATCTTTTTTAAGTTGTACCAACATTTTTAAGCAGAATTTGGGGATTTTTGAAAATAAAAAATTTTGGCCGATGTTTAAGGTCTGGGGCTTTCGTAATTTTCCATAAGGGTAAATATATTTCTGGTGAGTTCTGTGTCAAAATTAAGCACCAAAATCAACTTCTGTCACTGCAGCAAATCTTTTTTAAGTTGTACCAACATTTTTAAGCAGAATTTGGGGATTTTTGAAAATATAAAATTTTGGCCGATTTTTAAGGTCCGGGGCTTACGTAATTTTTCATAAGGGTAAATATAATTCTGGTGAGTTGTGTGAAAATTAAGTACCAAAATCAACTTCTGTCACTGCAGCAAATCTTTTTTAAGTTGTACCAACATTTTTAAGCAGAATTTGGGGATTTTGAAAAAAAAAAATTTTGGGCCGATGTTTAAGGTCCGGGGCTTACATAATTTTTCATATGGGTAAATATATTTCTGGTGAGTTGTGTGAAAATTAAGCACCAAAATCAACTTCTGTCACTGCAACAAATCTTTTTTAAATTGTACCAACATTTTTAAGCAGAATTTGGGGATTTTTGAAAATATAAAATTTTGGCAGATGTTTAAGGTCCGGGGCTTACATAATTTTTCATATGGGTAAATATATTTCTGGTGAGTTGTGTGAAAATTAAGCACCAAAATCAACTTCTGTCACTGCAGCAAATCTTTTTTAAGTTGTACCAACATTTTTAAGCAGAATTTGGGGATTTTTGAAGAAAAAAAATTTTGACCGATTTTGTAAGGTTCGGGGCTTACGTAATTTTTCATATGGGTAAATATATTTCTGGTGAGTTCTGTGTCAAAATTATGCACCAAAATCAACTTCTGCCACTGCAGGAAATCTTTTTTACGTTGTACCAACATTTTTAAGCAGAATTTGGGGATTTTTGAAAATAAAAAATTTTGGCCGATGTTTAAGGTCCGGGGCTTACGTAATTTTTCATATGGGTAAATATAATTCTGGTGAGTTGTGTGAAAATTAAGCACCAAAATCAACTTCTGTCACTGCAGCAAATCTTTTTTAAGTTGTACCAACATTTTTAAGCAGAATTTGGGGATTTTTGAAAAAAAAAAATTTAGCCGATTTTTAAGGTCCAGGGCTTACATAATTTTTCATACGGGTAAATATATTTCTGGTCAGTTGTGTGTCAAAATTAAGCACCAAAATCAACTTCTGTCACTGCAGCAAATCTTTTTTAAGTTGTACCAACATTTTTAAGGAGAATTTGGGGATTTTTGTAATAAAAAAATTTTGGACAATTTTTAACGTCCGGGGCTTACGTAATTATTCATAAGGGTAAATATATTTCTGGTAAGTTCTGTGTCAAAATTAAGCACCAAAATCAACTTCTGTCACTGCAGCAAATCTTTTTTAAGTTGTACCAACATTTTTAAGCAGAATTTGGGGATTTTTGAAAAAAAAAAATTTTGGCCTATTTTTAAGGTCCAGGGCTTACGTAATTTTTCATACTGGTAAATATATTTCTGGTGAGTTGTGTGAAAATTAAGCACCAAATCAACTTCTGCCACTGCAGGAAATCTTTTTTACGTTGTACCAACATTTTTAAGCAGAATTTGGGGATTTTTGAAAAAAAAAATTTTGCCCGATGTTTAAGGTCCGGGGCTTACGTAATTTTTCATATGGGTAAATATATTTCTGGTGAGTTCTGTGTCAAAATTATGCACCAAAATCAACTTCTGCCACTGCAGGAAATCTTTTTTAAGTGTACCAACATTTTTAAGCAGAATTTGGGGATTTTTGAAATAAAAAATTTTGGCCGATGTTTAAGGTCCGGGGCTTACATAATTTTTCATACGGGTAAATATATTTCTGGTCAGTTGTGTGTCAAAATTAAGCACCAAAAATCAACTTCTGTCACTGCAGGAAATCTTTTTTAAGTTGTACCAACATTTTTAAGCAGAATTTGGGGATTTTTGGAATAAAAAAATTTTGGACAATTTTTAACGTCCGGGGCTTACGTAATTTTTCATAAGGGTAAATATATTTCTGGTGAGTTGTGTGAAAATTATGCGCCAAAATCAACTTCTGTTACTGCAGCAAATCTTTTTTAATTTGTACCAACATTTTTAAGCAGAATTTGGGGATTTTTTGAAAAAAAAAATTTTGGCCGATGTTTAAGTTCCGGGGCTTACATAATTTTTCATACGGGTAAATATATTTCTGGTGAGTTCTGTGTCAAAATTAAGCACCAAAATCAACTTCTGTCACTGCAGCAAATATTTTTTAAGTTGTACCAACATTTTGAAGCAGAATTTGGGGATTTTTGAAAAAAAAAATTTTGGCCTATTTTTAAGGTCCAGGGCTTACGTAATTTTTCATATGGGTAAATATATTTCTGGTGAGTTGTGTGAAAATTAAGCACCAAAATCAACTTCTGTCACAGCAGCAAATATTTTTTAAGTTGTACCAACATTTTTAAGAGCAGAATTTGGGGATTTTTGAAAATAAAAATTTTGCCCGATGTTTAAGGTCTGGGGATTACGTAATTTTTCATATGGGTAAATATATTTCTGGTGAGTTCTGTGTCAAAATTATGCACCAAAATCAACTTCTGCCACTGCAGGAAATCTTTTTTAAGTTGTACCAACATTTTTAAGCAGAATTTGGGGATTTTTGAAAATAAAAATTTTGGCCGATGTTTAAGGTCCGGGGATTACGTAATTTTTCATATGGGTAAATATATTTCTGGTGAGTTCTGTGTCAAAATTAAGCACCAAAATCAACTTCTGTCACTGCAGCAAATCTTTTTTAAGTTGTACCAACATTTTTAAGCAGAATTTGGGGATTTTTGAAAATAAAAATTTTGGCCGATGTTTAAGGTCCGGGGCTTACGTAATTTTTCATATGGGTAAATATATTTCTGGTGAGTTCTGTGTCAAAATTAAGCACCAAAATCAACTTCTGTCACTGCAGCAAATCTTTTTTAAGTTGTACCAACATTTTTAAGCAGAATTTGGGGATTTTTGAAATTAAAAAATTTTGGCTGATGTTTAAGGTCCGGGGCTTACGTAATTTTTCATAAGGGTAAATATATTTCTGGTGAGTTCTGTGTCAAAATTAAGCACCAAAATCAACTTCTGTCACTGCAGCAAATCTTTTTTAAGTTGTACCAACATTTTTAAGCAGAATTTGGGGATTTTTGAAAATAAAAAATTTTGGCCGATTTTTAAGGTCCGGGGCTTACGTAATTTTTCATACGGGTAAATATATTTCTGGTGAGTTGTGTGAAAATTAAGCACCAAAATCAACTTCTGTCACTGCAGCGAATATATTTTAATTTGTACCAACATTTTTAAGCAGAATTTGGGGATTTTTTGGAAAAAAAAAATTTTGGACAATTTTTAAGGTCCGGGGCTTACGTAATTTTTCATACTTGTAAATATATTTCTGGTGAGTTGTGTGAACATTAAGCACCAAAATCAACTTCTGTCACTGCAGCAAATCTATTTTAATTTGTACCAACATTTTTAAGCAGAATTTGGGGATTTTTGAAAATGAAAAATTTTGGCCGATGTTTAAGGTCCGGGGCTTATGTAATTTTTCATACAGGTAAATATATTTCTGGTGAGTTCTGTGTCAAAATTAAGCGCCAAAATCAACTTCTGTCACTGCAGCAAATCTTTTTTAATTTGTACCAACATTTTTAAGCAGAATTTGGGGATTTTCGGAAAAAATAAATTTTGGCCGATGTTTAAGGTCCGGGGCTTACGTAATTTTTCATATGGGTAAATATATTTCTGGTGAGTTCTGTGTCAAAATTATGCACCAAAATCAACTTCTGCCACTGCAGGAAATCTTTTTTAAGTTGTACCAACATTATTAAGCAGAATTTGGGGATTTTTGAAAATAAAAAATTTGGCCGATTTTTAAGGTCCAGGGCTTACGTAATTTTTCATATGGGTAAATATATTTCTGGTGAGCTGTGTGAAAATTAAGCGCCAAAATCAACTTCTGTTACTGCAGCAAATCTTTTTTAAGTTGTACCAACATTTTTAAGCAGAATTTGGGGATTTTTGAAAATAAAAAATTTTGGCCGATATTTAAGGTCCGGGGCTTATGTAATTTTTCATAAGGGTAAATATATTTCTGGTGAGTTCTGTGTCAAAATTAAGCACCAAAATCAACTTCTGTCACTGCAGCAAATCTTTTTTAAGTTGTACCAACATTTTTAAGCAGAATTTGGGGATTTTTGAAAAAAAAATATTTGGCCGATTTTTAAGGTCCGGGCTTATGTAATTTTTCATACGGGTAAATATATTTCTGGTGAGTTCTGTGTCAAAATTAAGCACCAAAATCAACTTCTGCAACTGCAGGAAATCTTTTTTAAGTTGTACCAACATTTATAAGCAGAATTTGGGGATTTTTGAAAATAAAAATTTTGGCCAATTTTTAAGGTCCGGGGCTTACGTAATTTTTCATAAGGGTAAATATGTTTCTGGTGAGTTCTGTGTCAAAATTAAGCACCAAAATCAACTGCTGTCACTGCAGCAAATCTTTTTTAAGTTGTACCAACATTTTTAAGCAGAATTTGGGGATTTTTGAAAAAAAAAATTTTGGCCGATGTTTAAGGTCCGGGGCTTACGTAATATTTCATTTGGGTAAATATATTTCTGGTGAGTTCTGTGTCAAAATTAAGCACCAAAATCAACTTCAGCCACTGCAGGAAATCTTTTTTAAGTTGTACCAACATTTTTAAGCAGAATTTGGGGAATTTTGAAACAAAAAAAAATTTTGACCGATTTTTAAGGTCCGGGGCTTATGTTATTTTTCATACGGGTAAATATATTTCTGGTGAGTTCTATGTCAAAATTAAGCACCAAAATCAACTTCAGCCACCGCAGCAAATCTTTTTTAAGTTGTACCAACATTTTTAAGCAGAATTTGGGGATTTTTGAAAATAAAAAATTTTGGCCGATGTTTAAGGTCTGGGGCTTACGTAATTTTTCATAAGGGTAAATATATTTCTGGTGAGTTCTGTGTCAAAATTAAGCACCAAAATCAACTTCTGTCACTGCAGCAAATCTTTTTTAAGTTGTACCAACATTTTTAAGCAGAATTTGGGGATTTTTGAAGAAAAAAAATTTTGACCGATTTTGTAAGGTTCGGGGCTTACGTAATTTTTCATATGGGTAAATATATTTCTGGTGAGTTCTGTGTCAAAATTATGCACCAAAATCAACTTCTGTCACTGCAGCAAATCTTTTTTAAGTTGTACCAACATTTTTAAGGAGAATTTGGGGATTTTTGGAATAAAAAAATTTTGGACAATTTTTAACGTCCGGGGCTTACGTAATTATTCATAAGGGTAAATATATTTCTGGTAAGTTCTGTGTCAAAATTAAGCACCAAAATCAACTTCTGTCACTGCAGCAAATATTTTTTAAGTTGTACCAACATTTTTAAGCAGAATTTGGGGATTTTTGAAAATAAAAAATTTTGGACGATTTTTAAGGTCCGGGGGTACGTAATTTTTCATAAGGGTAAATATATTTCTGGTGAGTTCTGTGTCAAAATTAAGCACCAAAATCAACTTCTGTCACTGCAGCAAATCTTTTTTAAGTTGTACCAACATTTTTAAGCAGAATTTGGGGATTTTTGAAAAAAAAAAATTTTGGCCTATTTTTAAGGTCCAGGGCTTACGTAATTTTTCATACTGGTAAATATATTTCTGGTGAGTTGTGTGAAAATTAAGCACCAAAATCAACTTCTGTCACTGCAGCAAATCTTTTTTAAGTTGTACCAACATTTTTAAGCAGAATTTGGGGAGTTTTGAAGAAAAAAAATTTTGACCGATTTTGTAAGGTTCGGGGCTTACGTAATTTTTCATATGGGTAAATATATTTCTGGTGAGTTCTGTGTCAAAATTATGCACCAAAATCAACTTCTGCCACTGCAGGAAATCTTTTTTACGTTGTACCAACATTTTTAAGCAGAATTTGGGGATTTTTGAAAAAAAAAATTTAGCCAATTTTTAAGGTCCGGGGCTTACGTAATTTTTCATATGGGTAAATATATTTCTGGTGAGTTGTGTGAAAATTATGCGCCAAAATCAACTTCTGTTACTGCAGCAAATCTTTTTTAAGTTGTACCAACATTTTTAAGCAGAATTTGGGGATTTTTGAAAAAAAAATTTTTTACCGATTTTTAAGGTCCGGGGCTTACGTAATTTTTCATATGGGTAAATATATTTCTGGTGAGTTCTGTGTCAAAATTATGCACCAAAATCAACTTCTGCCACTGCAGGAAATCTTTATTAAGTTGTACCAACATTTTTAAGCAGAATTTGGGGATTTTTGAAAATAAAAAATTTTGGCCGATGTTTAAGGTCCGGGGCTTACATAATTTTTCATACGGGTAAATATATTTCTGGTTAGTTGTGTGTCAAAATTAAGCACCAAAATCAACTTCTGTCACTGCAGCAAATCTTTTTTAAGTTGTACCAACATTTTTAAGCAGAATTTGGGGATTTTTGGAATAAAAAAATTTTGGCCAAATTTTAAGGTCCGGGCCTTACGTAATTTTTCATATGGGTAAATATATTTCTGGTGAGTTCTGTGTCAAAATTAAGCACCAAAATCAACTTCTGTCACTGCAGCAAATCTTTTTTAAGTTGTACCAACATTTTTAAGCAGAATTTGGGGATTTTTGAAAAAAAAAAATTTTGGCCGATGTTTAAGGTCCGGGGCTTACATAATTTTTCATACGGGTAAATATATTTCTGGTCAGTTGTGTGTCAAAATTAAGCACCAAAATCAACTTCTGTCACTGCAGCAAATATTTTTTAAGTTGTACCAACATTTTGAAGCAGAATTTGGGGATTTTTGAAAAAAAAAAATTTTAGCCTATTTTTAAGGTCCAGGGCTTACGTAATTTTTCATATGGGTAAATATATTTCTGGTGAGTTGTGTGAAAATTAAGCACCAAAATCAACTTCTGTCACAGCAGCAAATATTTTTTAAGTTGTACCAACATTTTTAAGCAGAATTTGGGGATTTTTGAAAATAAAAATTTTGCCCGATGTTTAAGGTCTGGGGATTACGTAATTTTTCATATGGGTAAATATATTTCTGGTGAGTTCTGTGTCAAAATTATGCACCAAAATCAACTTCTGCCACTGCAGGAAATCTTTTTTAAGTTGTACCAACATTTTTAAGCAGAATTTGGGGATTTTTGAAAATAAAAATTTTGGCCGATGTTTAAGGTCCGGGGATTACGTAATTTTTCATATGGGTAAATATATTTCTGGTGAGTTCTGTGTCAAAATTAAGCACCAAAATCAACTTCTGTCACTGCAGCAAATCTTTTTTAAGTTGTACCAACATTTTTAAGCAGAATTTGGGGATTTTTGAAAATAAAAATTTTGGCCGATGTTTAAGGTCCGGGGCTTACGTAATTTTTCATATGGGTAAATATATTTCTGGTGAGTTCTGTGTCAAAATTAAGCACCAAAATCAACTTCTGTCACTGCAGCAAATCTTTTTTAAGTTGTACCAACATTTTTAAGCAGAATTTGGGATTTTTGAAATTAAAAAATTTTGGCTGATGTTTAAGGTCCGGGGCTTACGTAATTTTTCATAAGGGTAAATATATTTCTGGTGAGTTCTGTGTCAAAATTAAGCACCAAAATCAACTTCTGTCACTGCAGCAAATCTTTTTTAATTTGTACCAACATTTTTAAGCAGAATTTGGGGATTTTTGAAGAAAAAAAATTTTGACCGATTTTGTAAGGTTCGGGGCTTACGTAATTTTTCATATGGGTAAATATATTTCTGGTGAGTTCTGTGTCAAAATTATGCACCAAAATCAACTTCTGTCACTGCAGCAAATCTTTTTTAAGTTGTACCAACATTTTTAAGGAGAATTTGGGGATTTTTGGAATAAAAAAATTTTGGACAATTTTTAACGTCCGGGGCTTACGTAATTATTCATAAGGGTAAATATATTTCTGGTAAGTTCTGTGTCAAAATTAAGCACCAAAATCAACTTCTGTCACTGCAGCAAATATTTTTTAAGTTGTACCAACATTTTTAAGCAGAATTTGGGGATTTTTGAAAATAAAAAATTTTGGACGATTTTTAAGGTCCGGGGGTACGTAATTTTTCATAAGGGTAAATATATTTCTGGTGAGTTCTGTGTCAAAATTAAGCACCAAAATCAACTTCTGTCACTGCAGCAAATCTTTTTTAAGTTGTACCAACATTTTTAAGCAGAATTTGGGGATTTTTGAAAAAAAAAAATTTTGGCCTATTTTTAAGGTCCAGGGCTTACGTAATTTTTCATACTGGTAAATATATTTCTGGTGAGTTGTGTGAAAATTAAGCACCAAAATCAACTTCTGTCACTGCAGCAAATCTTTTTTAAGTTGTACCAACATTTTTAAGCAGAATTTGGGGAGTTTTGAAGAAAAAAAATTTTGACCGATTTTGTAAGGTTCGGGGCTTACGTAATTTTTCATATGGGTAAATATATTTCTGGTGAGTTCTGTGTCAAAATTATGCACCAAAATCAACTTCTGCCACTGCAGGAAATCTTTTTTACGTTGTACCAACATTTTTAAGCAGAATTTGGGGATTTTTGAAAAAAAAAATTTAGCCAATTTTTAAGGTCCGGGGCTTACGTAATTTTTCATATGGGTAAATATATTTCTGGTGAGTTGTGTGAAAATTATGCGCCAAAATCAACTTCTGTTACCGCAGCAAATCTTTTTTAAGTTGTACCAACATTTTTAAGCAGAATTTGGGGATTTTTGAAAAAAAAATTTTTTACCGATTTTTAAGGTCCGGGGCTTACGTAATTTTTCATATGGGTAAATATATTTCTGGTGAGTTCTGTGTCAAAATTATGCACCAAAATCAACTTCTGCCACTGCAGGAAATCTTTATTAAGTTGTACCAACATTTTTAAGCAGAATTTGGGGATTTTTGAAAATAAAAAATTTTGGCCGATGTTTAAGGTCCGGGGCTTACATAATTTTTCATACGGGTAAATATATTTCTGGTTAGTTATGTGTCAAAATTAAGCACCAAAATCAACTTCTGTCACTGCAGCAAATCTTTTTTAAGTTGTACCAACATTTTTAAGCAGAATTTGGGGATTTTTGGAATAAAAAAATTTTGGCCAAATTTTAAGGTCCGGGCCTTACGTAATTTTTCATATGGGTAAATATATTTCTGGTGAGTTCTGTGTCAAAATTAAGCACCAAAATCAACTTCTGTCACTGCAGCAAATCTTTTTTAAGTTGTACCAACATTTTTAAGCAGAATTTGGGGATTTTTGAAAAAAAAAAATTTTGGCCGATGTTTAAGGTCCGGGGCTTACATAATTTTTCATACGGGTAAATATATTTCTGGTCAGTTGTGTGTCAAAATTAAGCACCAAAATCAACTTCTGTCACTGCAGCAAATATTTTTTAAGTTGTACCAACATTTTGAAGCAGAATTTGGGGATTTTTGAAAAAAAAAAATTTTAGCCTATTTTTAAGGTCCAGGGCTTACGTAATTTTTCATATGGGTAAATATATTTCTGGTGAGTTGTGTGAAAATTAAGCACCAAAATCAACTTCTGTCACAGCAGCAAATATTTTTTAAGTTGTACCAACATTTTTAAGCAGAATTTGGGGATTTTTGAAAATAAAAATTTTGCCCGATGTTTAAGGTCTGGGGATTACGTAATTTTTCATATGGGTAAATATATTTCTGGTGAGTTCTGTGTCAAAATTATGCACCAAAATCAACTTCTGCCACTGCAGGAAATCTTTTTTAAGTTGTACCAACATTTTTAAGCAGAATTTGGGGATTTTTGAAAATAAAAATTTTGGCCGATGTTTAAGGTCCGGGGATTACGTAATTTTTCATATGGGTAAATATATTTCTGGTGAGTTCTGTGTCAAAATTAAGCACCAAAATCAACTTCTGTCACTGCAGCAAATCTTTTTTAAGTTGTACCAACATTTTTAAGCAGAATTTGGGGATTTTTGAAAATAAAAATTTTGGCCGATGTTTAAGGTCCGGGGCTTACGTAATTTTTCATATGGGTAAATATATTTCTGGTGAGTTCTGTGTCAAAATTAAGCACCAAAATCAACTTCTGTCACTGCAGCAAATCTTTTTTAAGTTGTACCAACATTTTTAAGCAGAATTTGGGATTTTTGAAATTAAAAAATTTTGGCTGATGTTTAAGGTCCGGGGCTTACGTAATTTTTCATAAGGGTAAATATATTTCTGGTGAGTTCTGTGTCAAAATTAAGCACCAAAATCAACTTCTGTCACTGCAGCAAATCTTTTTTAAGTTGTACCAACATTTTTAAGCAGAATTTGGGGATTTTTGAAAATAAAAAATTTTGGCCGATGTTTAAGGTCCGGCGATTACGTAATTTTTCATACGGGTAAATATATTTCTGGTGAGTTGTGTGAAAATTAAGCACCAAAATCAACTTCTGTCACTGCAGCAAATCTATTTTAATTTGTACCAACATTTATAAGCAGAATTTGGGGATTTTTTGGAAAAAAAAAATTTTGGACAATTTTTAAGGTCCGGGGCTTACGTAATTTTTCATACTTGTAAATATATTTCTGGTGAGTTGTGTGAACATTAAGCACCAAAATCAACTTCTGTCACTGCATCAAATCTATTTTAATTTGTACCAACATTTTTAAGCAGAATTTGGGGATTTTTGAAAATAAAAAATTTTGGCCGATGTTTAAGGTCCGGGGCTTATGTAATTTTTCATACAGGTAAATATATTTCTGGTGAGTTCTGTGTCAAAATTAAGCACCAAAATCAACTTCTGTCACTGCAGCAAATCTTTTTTACGTTGTACCAACATTTTTAAGCAGAATTTGGGGATTTTTGAAAATAAAAAATTTTGGACGATGTTTAAGGTCCGGGGCTTACGTAATTTTTCATAAGGGTAAATATATTTCTGGTGAGTTCTGTGTCAAAATTAAGCACCAAAATCAACTTCTGTCACTGCAGCAAATCTTTTTTAATTTGTACCAACATTTTTAAGCAGAATTTGGGGATTTTCGGAAAAAATAAATTTTGGCCGATGTTTAAGGTCCGGGGCTTACGTAATTTTTCATATGGGTAAATATATTTCTGGTGAGTTCTGTGTCAAAATTATGCACCAAAATCAACTTCTGCCACTGCAGGAAATCTTTTTTAAGTTGTACCAACATTTTTAAGCAGAATTTGGGGATTTTTGAAAATAAAAAATTTTGGACGATTTTTAAGGTCCGGGGCTTACGTAATTTTTCATACTTGTAAATATATTTCTGGTGAGTTCTGTGTCAAAATTAAGCACCAAAATCAACTTCTGTCACTGCAGCAAATCTTTTTTAAGTTGTACCAACATTTTTAAGCAGAATTTGGGGATTTTTGAAAATAAAAATTTTGGCCGATGTTTAAGGTCCGGGGCTTACGTAATTTTTCATACGGGTAAATATATTTCTGGTGAGTTCTGTGTCAAAATTAAGCACCAAAATCAACTTCTGTCACTGCAGCAAATCTTTTTTAAGTTGTACCAACATTTTTAAGCAGAATTTGGGATTTTTGAAATTAAAAAATTTTGGCTGATGTTTAAGGTCCGGGGCTTACGTAATTTTTCATAAGGGTAAATATATTTCTGGTGAGTTCTGTGTCAAAATTAAGCACCAAAATCAACTTCTGTCACTGCAGCAAATCTTTTTTAAGTTGTACCAACATTTTTAAGCAGAATTTGGGGATTTTTGAAAATAAAAAATTTTGGCCGATGTTTAAGGTCCGGGGATTACGTAATTTTTCATACGGGTAAATATATTTCTGGTGAGTTGTGTGAAAATTAAGCACCAAAATCAACTTCTGTCACTGCAGCAAATCTATTTTAATTTGTACCAACATTTATAAGCAGAATTTGGGGATTTTTTGGAAAAAAAAAATTTTGGACAATTTTTAAGGTCCGGGGCTTACGTAATTTTTCATACTTGTAAATATATTTCTGGTGAGTTGTGTGAACATTAAGCACCAAAATCAACTTCTGTCACTGCATCAAATCTATTTTAATTTGTACCAACATTTTTAAGCAGAATTTGGGGATTTTTGAAAATAAAAAATTTTGGCCGATGTTTAAGGTCCGGGGCTTATGTAAATTTTCATACAGGTAAATATATTTCTGGTGAGTTCTGTGTCAAAATTAAGCACCAAAATCAACTTCTGTCACTGCAGCAAATCTTTTTTACGTTGTACCAACATTTTTAAGCAGAATTTGGGGATTTTTGAAAATAAAAAATTTTGGACGATGTTTAAGGTCCGGGGCTTACGTAATTTTTCATAAGGGTAAATATATTTCTGGTGAGTTCTGTGTCAAAATTAAGCACCAAAATCAACTTCTGTCACTGCAGCAAATCTTTTTTAATTTGTACCAACATTTTTAAGCAGAATTTGGGGATTTTCTGAAAAAATAAATTTTGGCCGATGTTTAAGGTCCGGGGCTTACGTAATTTTTCATATGGGTAAATATATTTCTGGTGAGTTCTGTGTCAAAATTATGCACCAAAATCAACTTCTGCCACTGCAGCAAATCTTTTTTAAGTTGTACCAACATTTTTAAGCAGAATTTGGGGATTTTTGAAAATAAAAAATTTTGGACGATTTTTAAGGTCCGGGGCTTACGTAATTTTTCATACTTGTAAATATATTTCTGGTGAGTTCTGTGTCAAAATTAAGCACCAAAATCAACTTCTGTCACTGCAGCAAATCTTTTTTAAGTTGTACCAACATTTTTAAGCAGAATTTGGGGATTTTTGAAAAAAAAATATTTGGCCGATTTTTAAGGTCCGGGGCTTATGTAATTTTTCATACGGGTAAATATATTTCTGGTGAGTTCTGTGTCAAAATTAAGCACCAAAATCAACTTCTGCCACTGCAGGAAATCTTTTTTAAGTTGTACCAACATTTATAAGCAGAATTTGGGGATTTTTGAAAATAAAAATTTTGGCCGATTTTTAAGGTCCGGGGCTTACGTAATTTTTCATAAGGGTAAATATATTTCTGGTGAGTTCTGTGTCAAAATTAAGCACCAAAATCAACTGCTGTCACTGCAGCAAATCTTTTTTAAGTTGTACCAACATTTTTAAGCAGAATTTGGGGATTTTTGAAAAAAAAAATTTTGGCCGATGTTTAAGGTCCGGGGCTTACGTAATATTTCATATGGGTAAATATATTTCTGGTGAGTTCTGTGTCAAAATTATGCACCAAAATCAACTTCAGCCACTGCAGGAAATCTTTTTTAAGTTGTACCAACATTTTTAAGCAGAATTTGGGGAATTTTGAAAAAAAAAAAATTTTGACCGATTTTTAAGGTCCGGGGCTTATGTTATTTTTCATACGGGAAATATATTTCTGGTGAGTTCTATGTCAAAATTAAGCACCAAAATCAACTTCAGCCACCGCAGCAAATCTTTTTTAAGTTGTACCAACATTTTTAAGCAGAATTTGGGGATTTTTGAAAATAAAAATTTTGGCCGATGTTTAAGGTCCGGGGATTACGTAATTTTTCATATGGGTAAATATATTTCTGGTGAGTTCTGTGTCAAAATTAAGCACCAAAATCAACTTCTGTCACTGCAGCAAATCTTTTTTAAGTTGTACCAACATTTTTAAGCAGAATTTGGGGATTTTTGAAAATAAAAATTTTGGCCGATGTTTAAGGTCCGGGGCTTACGTAATTTTTCATATGGGTAAATATATTTCTGGTGAGTTCTGTGTCAAAATTAAGCACCAAAATCAACTTCTGTCACTGCAGCAAATCTTTTTTAAGTTGTACCAACATTTTTAAGCAGAATTTGGGATTTTTGAAATTAAAAAATTTTGGCTGATGTTTAAGGTCCGGGGCTTACGTAATTTTTCATAAGGGTAAATATATTTCTGGTGAGTTCTGTGTCAAAATTAAGCACCAAAATCAACTTCTGTCACTGCAGCAAATCTTTTTTAAGTTGTACCAACATTTTTAAGCAGAATTTGGGGATTTTTGAAAATAAAAAATTTTGGCCGATGTTTAAGGTCCGGCGATTACGTAATTTTTCATACGGGTAAATATATTTCTGGTGAGTTGTGTGAAAATTAAGCACCAAAATCAACTTCTGTCACTGCAGCAAATCTATTTTAATTTGTACCAACATTTATAAGCAGAATTTGGGGATTTTTTGGAAAAAAAAAATTTTGGACAATTTTTAAGGTCCGGGGCTTACGTAATTTTTCATACTTGTAAATATATTTCTGGTGAGTTGTGTGAACATTAAGCACCAAAATCAACTTCTGTCACTGCATCAAATCTATTTTAATTTGTACCAACATTTTTAAGCAGAATTTGGGGATTTTTGAAAATAAAAAATTTTGGCCGATGTTTAAGGTCCGGGGCTTATGTAATTTTTCATACAGGTAAATATATTTCTGGTGAGTTCTGTGTCAAAATTAAGCACCAAAATCAACTTCTGTCACTGCAGCAAATCATTTTTACGTTGTACCAACATTTTTAAGCAGAATTTGGGGATTTTTGAAAATAAAAAATTTTGGACGATGTTTAAGGTCCGGGGCTTACGTAATTTTTCATAAGGGTAAATATATTTCTGGTGAGTTCTGTGTCAAAATTAAGCACCAAAATCAACTTCTGTCACTGCAGCAAATCTTTTTTAATTTGTACCAACATTTTTAAGCAGAATTTGGGATTTTCGGAAAAAATAAATTTTGGCCGATGTTTAAGGTCCGGGGCTTACGTAATTTTTCATATGGGTAAATATATTTCTGGTGAGTTCTGTGTCAAAATTATGCACCAAAATCAACTTCTGCCACTGCAGGAAATCTTTTTTAAGTTGTACCAACATTTTTAAGCAGAATTTGGGGATTTTTGAAAATAAAAAATTTTGGACGATTTTTAAGGTCCGGGGCTTACGTAATTTTTCATACTTGTAAATATATTTCTGGTGAGTTCTGTGTCAAAATTAAGCACCAAAATCAACTTCTGTCACTGCAGCAAATCTTTTTTAAGTTGTACCAACATTTTTAAGCAGAATTTGGGGATTTTGAAGAAAAAAAATTTTGACCGATTTTGTAAGGTTCGGGGCTTACGTAATTTTTCATATGGGTAAATATATTTCTGGTGAGTTCTGTGTCAAAATTATGCACCAAAATCAACTTCTGTCACTGCAGCAAATCTTTTTTAAGTTGTACCAACATTTTTAAGGAGAATTTGGGGATTTTTGGAATAAAAAAATTTTGGACAATTTTTAACGTCCGGGGCTTACGTAATTATTCATAAGGGTAAATATATTTCTGGTAAGTTCTGTGTCAAAATTAAGCACCAAAATCAACTTCTGTCACTGCAGCAAATATTTTTTAAGTTGTACCAACATTTTTAAGCAGAATTTGGGATTTTTGAAAAAAAAAAATTTTGGCCTATTTTTAAGGTCCAGGGCTTACGTAATTTTTCATACTGGTAAATATATTTCTGGTGAGTTGTGTGAAAATTAAGCACCAAAATCAACTTCTGTCACTGCAGCAAATCTTTTTTAAGTTGTACCAACATTTTTAAGCAGAATTTGGGGAGTTTTGAAGAAAAAAAATTTTGACCGATTTTGTAAGGTTCGGGGCTTACGTAATTTTTCATATGGGTAAATATATTTCTGGTGAGTTCTGTGTCAAAATTATGCACCAAAATCAACTTCTGCCACTGCAGGAAATCTTTTTTACGTTGTACCAACATTTTTAAGCAGAATTTGGGGATTTTTGAAAAAAAAAATTTAGCCAATTTTTAAGGTCCGGGGCTTACGTAATTTTTCATATGGGTAAATATATTTCTGGTGAGTTGTGTGAAAATTATGCGCCAAAATCAACTTCTGTTACTGCAGCAAATCT
The DNA here is from genome assembly GCA_031769625.1 of Taudactylus pleione. Taxonomy (NCBI): domain Eukaryota; kingdom Metazoa; phylum Chordata; class Amphibia; order Anura; family Myobatrachidae; genus Taudactylus; species Taudactylus pleione. The sequence continues at coordinate 109,449 of JAUIMM010002996.1, forward strand.
TTTTTAAGTTGTACCAACATTTTTAAGCAGAATTTGGGGATTTTTGAAAAAAAATTTTTTTACCGATTTTTAAGGTCCGGGGCTTACGTAATTTTTCATATGGGTAAATATATTTCTGGTGAGTTCTGTGTCAAAATTATGCACCAAAATCAACTTCTGCCACTGCAGGAAATCTTTATTAAGTTGTACCAACATTTTTAAGCAGAATTTGGGGATTTTTGAAAATAAAAAATTTGGCCGATGTTTAAGGTCCGGGGCTTACATAATTTTTCATACGGGTAAATATATTTCTGGTTAGTTGTGTGTCAAAATTAAGCACCAAAATCAACTTCTGTCACTGCAGCAAATCTTTTTTAAGTTGTACCAACATTTTTAAGCAGAATTTGGGGATTTTTGGAATAAAAAAATTTGGCCAAATTTTAAGGTCCGGGCCTTACGTAATTTTTCATATGGGTAAATATATTTCTGGTGAGTTCTGTGTCAAAATTAAGCACCAAAATCAACTTCTGTCACTGCAGCAAATCTTTTTTAAGTTGTACCAACATTTTTAAGCAGAATTTGGGGATTTTTGAAAAAAAAAAATTTTGGCCGATGTTTAAGGTCCGGGGCTTACATAATTTTTCATACGGGTAAATATATTTCTGGTCAGTTGTGTGTCAAAATTAAGCACCAAAATCAACTTCTGTCACTGCAGCAAATATTTTTAAGTTGTACCAACATTTTGAAGCAGAATTTGGGGATTTTTGAAAAAAAAAAATTTTAGCCTATTTTTAAGGTCCAGGGCTTACGTAATTTTTCATATGGGTAAATATATTTCTGGTGAGTTGTGTGAAAATTAAGCACCAAAATCAACTTCTGTCACAGCAGCAAATATTTTTTAAGTTGTACCAACATTTTTAAGCAGAATTTGGGGATTTTTGAAAATAAAAATTTTGCCCGATGTTTAAGGTCTGGGGATTACGTAATTTTTCATATGGGTAAATATATTTCTGGTGAGTTCTGTGTCAAAATTATGCACCAAAATCAACTTCTGCCACTGCAGGAAATCTTTTTTAAGTTGTACCAACATTTTTAAGCAGAATTTGGGGATTTTGAAAATAAAAATTTTGGCCGATGTTTAAGGTCCGGGGATTACGTAATTTTTCATATGGGTAAATATATTTCTGGTGAGTTCTGTGTCAAAATTAAGCACCAAAATCAACTTCTGTCACTGCAGCAAATCTTTTTTAAGTTGTACCAACATTTTTAAGCAGAATTTGGGGATTTTTGAAAATAAAAATTTTGGCCGATGTTTAAGGTCCGGGGCTTACGTAATTTTTCATATGGGTAAATATATTTCTGGTGAGTTCTGTGTCAAAATTAAGCACCAAAATCAACTTCTGTCACTGCAGCAAATCTTTTTTAAGTTGTACCAACATTTTTAAGCAGAATTTGGGATTTTTGAAATTAAAAAATTTTGGCTGATGTTTAAGGTCCGGGGCTTACGTAATTTTTCATAAGGGTAAATATATTTCTGGTGAGTTCTGTGTCAAAATTAAGCACCAAAATCAACTTCTGTCACTGCAGCAAATCTTTTTTAAGTTGTACCAACATTTTTAAGCAGAATTTGGGGATTTTTGAAAATAAAAAATTTTGGCCGATGTTTAAGGTCCGGCGATTACGTAATTTTTCATACGGGTAAATATATTTCTGGTGAGTTGTGTGAAAATTAAGCACCAAAATCAACTTCTGTCACTGCAGCAAATCTATTTTAATTTGTACCAACATTTATAAGCAGAATTTGGGGATTTTTTGGAAAAAAAAAATTTTGGACAATTTTTAAGGTCCGGGGCTTACGTAATTTTTCATACTTGTAAATATATTTCTGGTGAGTTGTGTGAACATTAAGCACCAAAATCAACTTCTGTCACTGCATCAAATCTATTTTAATTTGTACCAACATTTTTAAGCAGAATTTGGGGATTTTTGAAAATAAAAAATTTTGGCCGATGTTTAAGGTCCGGGGCTTATGTAATTTTTCATACAGGTAAATATATTTCTGGTGAGTTCTGTGTCAAAATTAAGCACCAAAATCAACTTCTGTCACTGCATCAAATCTTTTTTACGTTGTACCAACATTTTTAAGCAGAATTTGGGGATTTTTGAAAATAAAAAATTTTGGACGATGTTTAAGGTCCGGGGCTTACGTAATTTTTCATAAGGGTAAATATATTTCTGGTGAGTTCTGTGTCAAAATTAAGCACCAAAATCAACTTCTGTCACTGCAGCAAATCTTTTTTAATTTGTACCAACATTTTTAAGCAGAATTTGGGATTTTCGGAAAAAATAAATTTTGGCCGATGTTTAAGGTCCGGGGCTTACGTAATTTTTCATATGGGTAAATATATTTCTGGTGAGTTCTGTGTCAAAATTATGCACCAAAATCAACTTCTGCCACTGCAGGAAATCTTTTTTAAGTTGTACCAACATTTTTAAGCAGAATTTGGGGATTTTTGAAAATAAAAAATTTTGGACGATTTTTAAGGTCCGGGGCTTACGTAATTTTTCATACTTGTAAATATATTTCTGGTGAGTTCTGTGTCAAAATTAAGCACCAAAATCAACTTCTGTCACTGCAGCAAATCTTTTTTAAGTTGTACCAACATTTTTAAGCAGAATTTGGGGATTTTTGAAAATAAAAATTTTGGCCGATGTTTAATGTCCGGGGCTTACGTAATTTTTCATACGGGTAAATATATTTCTGGTGAGTTCTGTGTCAAAATTAAGCACCAAAATCAACTTCTGTCACTGCAGCAAATCTTTTTTAAGTTGTACCAACATTTTTAAGCAGAATTTGGGATTTTTGAAATTAAAAAATTTTGGCTGATGTTTAAGGTCCGGGGCTTACGTAATTTTTCATAAGGGTAAATATATTTCTGGTGAGTTCTGTGTCAAAATTAAGCACCAAAATCAACTTCTGTCACTGCAGCAAATCTTTTTTAAGTTGTACCAACATTTTTAAGCAGAATTTGGGGATTTTTGAAAATAAAAAATTTTGGCCGATGTTTAAGGTCCGGGGATTACGTAATTTTTCATACGGGTAAATATATTTCTGGTGAGTTGTGTGAAAATTAAGCACCAAAATCAACTTCTGTCACTGCAGCAAATCTATTTTAATTTGTACCAACATTTATAAGCAGAATTTGGGGATTTTTTGGAAAAAAAAAAATTTTGGACAATTTTTAAGGTCCGGGGCTTACGTAATTTTTCATACTTGTAAATATATTTCTGGTGAGTTGTGTGAACATTAAGCACCAAAATCAACTTCTGTCACTGCATCAAATCTATTTTAATTTGTACCAACATTTTTAAGCAGAATTTGGGGATTTTTGAAAATAAAAAATTTTGGCCGATGTTTAAGGTCCGGGGCTTATGTAATTTTTCATACAGGTAAATATATTTCTGGTGAGTTCTGTGTCAAAATTAAGCACCAAAATCAACTTCTGTCACTGCATCAAATCTTTTTTACGTTGTACCAACATTTTTAAGCAGAATTTGGGGATTTTTGAAAATAAAAAATTTTGGACGATGTTTAAGGTCCGGGGCTTACGTAATTTTTCATAAGGGTAAATATATTTCTGGTGAGTTCTGTGTCAAAATTAAGCACCAAAATCAACTTCTGTCACTGCAGCAAATCTTTTTAATTTGTACCAACATTTTTAAGCAGAATTTGGGGATTTTCGGAAAAAATAAATTTTGGCCGATGTTTAAGGTCCGGGGCTTACGTAATTTTTCATATGGGTAAATATATTTCTGGTGAGTTCTGTGTCAAAATTATGCACCAAAATCAACTTCTGCCACTGCAGGAAATCTTTTTTAAGTTGTACCAACATTTTTAAGCAGAATTTGGGGATTTTTGAAAATAAAAAATTTTGTACGATTTTTAAGGTCCGGGGCTTACGTAATTTTTCATACTTGTAAATATATTTCTGGTGAGTTCTGTGTCAAAATTAAGCACCAAAATCAACTTCTGTCACTGCAGCAAATCTTTTTTAAGTTGTACCAACATTTTTAAGCAGAATTTGGGGATTTTTGAAAATAAAAATTTTGGCCGATGTTTAAGGTCCGGGGCTTACGTAATTTTTCATACGGGTAAATATATTTCTGGTGAGTTCTGTGTCAAAATTAAGCACCAAAATCAACTTCTGTCACTGCAGCAAATCTTTTTAAGTTGTACCAACATTTTTAAGCAGAATTTGGGATTTTTGAAATTAAAAAATTTTGGCTGATGTTTAAGGTCCGGGGCTTACGTAATTTTTCATAAGGGTAAATATATTTCTGGTGAGTTCTGTGTCAAAATTAAGCACCAAAATCAACTTCTGTCACTGCAGCAAATCTTTTTTAAGTTGTACCAACATTTTTAAGCAGAATTTGGGGATTTTTGAAAATAAAAAATTTTGGCCGATGTTTAAGGTCCGGGGATTACGTAATTTTTCATACGGGTAAATATATTTCTGGTGAGTTGTGTGAAAATTAAGCACCAAAATCAACTTCTGTCACTGCAGCAAATCTATTTTAATTTGTACCAACATTTATAAGCAGAATTTGGGGATTTTTTGGAAAAAAAAAATTTTGGACAATTTTTAAGGTCCGGGGCTTACGTAATTTTTCATACTTGTAAATATATTTCTGGTGAGTTGTGTGAACATTAAGCACCAAAATCAACTTCTGTCACTGCATCAAATCTATTTTAATTTGTACCAACATTTTTAAGCAGAATTTGGGGATTTTTGAAAATAAAAAATTTTGGCCGATGTTTAAGGTCCGGGGCTTATGTAAATTTTCATACAGGTAAATATATTTCTGGTGAGTTCTGTGTCAAAATTAAGCACCAAAATCAACTTCTGTCACTGCAGCAAATCTTTTTTACGTTGTACCAACATTTTAAGCAGAATTTGGGGATTTTTGAAAATAAAAAATTTTGGACGATGTTTAAGGTCCGGGGCTTACGTAATTTTTCATAAGGGTAAATATATTTCTGGTGAGTTCTGTGTCAAAATTAAGCACCAAAATCAACTTCTGTCACTGCAGCAAATCTTTTTTAATTTGTACCAACATTTTTAAGCAGAATTTGGGATTTTCTGAAAAATAAATTTTGGCCGATGTTTAAGGTCCGGGGCTTACGTAATTTTTCATATGGGTAAATATATTTCTGGTGAGTTCTGTGTCAAAATTATGCACCAAAATCAACTTCTGCCACTGCAGCAAATCTTTTTTAAGTTGTACCAACATTTTTAAGCAGAATTTGGGGATTTTTGAAAATAAAAAATTTTGGACGATTTTTAAGGTCCGGGGCTTACGTAATTTTTCATACTTGTAAATATATTTCTGGTGAGTTCTGTGTCAAAATTAAGCACCAAAATCAACTTCTGTCACTGCAGCAAATCTTTTTTAAGTTGTACCAACATTTTTAAGCAGAATTTGGGGATTTTTGAAAAAAAAATATTTGGCCGATTTTAAGGTCCGGGGCTTATGTAATTTTTCATACGGGTAAATATATTTCTGGTGAGTTCTGTGTCAAAATTAAGCACCAAAATCAACTTCTGCCACTGCAGGAAATCTTTTTTAAGTTGTACCAACATTTATAAGCAGAATTTGGGGATTTTTGAAAATAAAAATTTTGGCCGATTTTTAAGGTCCGGGGCTTACGTAATTTTTCATAAGGGTAAATATATTTCTGGTGAGTTCTGTGTCAAAATTAAGCACCAAAATCAACTGCTGTCACTGCAGCAAATCTTTTTTAAGTTGTACCAACATTTTTAAGCAGAATTTGGGGATTTTTGAAAAAAAAAATTTTGGCCGATGTTTAAGGTCCGGGGCTTACGTAATATTTCATATGGGTAAATATATTTCTGGTGAGTTCTGTGTCAAAATTATGCACCAAAATCAACTTCAGCCACTGCAGGAAATCTTTTTTAAGTTGTACCAACATTTTTAAGCAGAATTTGGGGAATTTTGAAAAAAAAAAAAATTTTGACCGATTTTTAAGGTCCGGGGCTTATGTTATTTTTCATACGGGAAATATATTTCTGGTGAGTTCTATGTCAAAATTAAGCACCAAAATCAACTTCAGCCACCGCAGCAAATCTTTTTTAAGTTGTACCAACATTTTTAAGCAGAATTTGGGGATTTTTGAAAATAAAAATTTTGGCCGATGTTTAAGGTCCGGGGATTACGTAATTTTTCATATGGGTAAATATATTTCTGGTGAGTTCTGTGTCAAAATTAAGCACCAAAATCAACTTCTGTCACTGCAGCAAATCTTTTTTAAGTTGTACCAACATTTTTAAGCAGAATTTGGGGATTTTTGAAAATAAAAATTTTGGCCGATGTTTAAGGTCCGGGGCTTACGTAATTTTTCATATGGGTAAATATATTTCTGGTGAGTTCTGTGTCAAAATTAAGCACCAAAATCAACTTCTGTCACTGCAGCAAATCTTTTTTAAGTTGTACCAACATTTTTAAGCAGAATTGGGATTTTTGAAATTAAAAAATTTTGGCTGATGTTTAAGGTCCGGGGCTTACGTAATTTTTCATAAGGGTAAATATATTTCTGGTGAGTTCTGTGTCAAAATTAAGCACCAAAATCAACTTCTGTCACTGCAGCAAATCTTTTTTAAGTTGTACCAACATTTTTAAGCAGAATTTGGGGATTTTTGAAAATAAAAAATTTTGGCCGATGTTTAAGGTCCGGCGATTACGTAATTTTTCATACGGGTAAATATATTTCTGGTGAGTTGTGTGAAAATTAAGCACCAAAATCAACTTCTGTCACTGCAGCAAATCTATTTTAATTTGTACCAACATTTATAAGCAGAATTTGGGGATTTTTTGGAAAAAAAAAATTTTGGACAATTTTTAAGGTCCGGGGCTTACGTAATTTTTCATACTTGTAAATATATTTCTGGTGAGTTGTGTGAACATTAAGCACCAAAATCAACTTCTGTCACTGCATCAAATCTATTTTAATTTGTACCAACATTTTTAAGCAGAATTTGGGGATTTTTGAAAATAAAAAATTTTGGCCGATGTTTAAGGTCCGGGGCTTATGTAATTTTTCATACAGGTAAATATATTTCTGGTGAGTTCTGTGTCAAAATTAAGCACCAAAATCAACTTCTGTCACTGCAGCAAATCATTTTTACGTTGTACCAACATTTTTAAGCAGAATTTGGGGATTTTTGAAAATAAAAAATTTTGGACGATGTTTAAGGTCCGGGGCTTACGTAATTTTTCATAAGGGTAAATATATTTCTGGTGAGTTCTGTGTCAAAATTAAGCACCAAAATCAACTTCTGTCACTGCAGCAAATCTTTTTTAATTTGTACCAACATTTTTAAGCAGAATTTGGGGATTTTCGGAAAAATAAATTTTGGCCGATGTTTAAGGTCCGGGGCTTACGTAATTTTTCATATGGGTAAATATATTTCTGGTGAGTTCTGTGTCAAAATTATGCACCAAAATCAACTTCTGCCACTGCAGGAAATCTTTTTTAAGTTGTACCAACATTTTTAAGCAGAATTTGGGGATTTTTGAAAATAAAAAATTTTGGACGATTTTTAAGGTCCGGGGCTTACGTAATTTTTCATACTTGTAAATATATTTCTGGTGAGTTCTGTGTCAAAATTAAGCACCAAAATCAACTTCTGTCACTGCAGCAAATCTTTTTTAAGTTGTACCAACATTTTTAAGCAGAATTTGGGGATTTTTGAAAATAAAAATTTTGGCCGATGTTTAAGGTCCGGGGCTTACGTAATTTTTCATACGGGTAAATATATTTCTGGTGAGTTCTGTGTCAAAATTAAGCACCAAAATCAACTTCTGTCACTGCAGCAAATCTTTTTTAAGTTGTACCAACATTTTTAAGCAGAATTTGGGATTTTGAAATTAAAAAATTTTGGCTGATGTTTAAGGTCCGGGGCTTACGTAATTTTTCATAAGGGTAAATATATTTCTGGTGAGTTCTGTGTCAAAATTAAGCACCAAAATCAACTTCTGTCACTGCAGCAAATCTTTTTTAAGTTGTACCAACATTTTTAAGCAGAATTTGGGGATTTTTGAAAATAAAAAATTTTGGCCGATGTTTAAGGTCCGGGGATTACGTAATTTTTCATACGGGTAAATATATTTCTGGTGAGTTGTGTGAAAATTAAGCACCAAAATCAACTTCTGTCACTGCAGCAAATCTATTTTAATTTGTACCAACATTTATAAGCAGAATTTGGGGATTTTTTGGAAAAAAAAAATTTTGGACAATTTTTAAGGTCCGGGGCTTACGTAATTTTTCATACTTGTAAATATATTTCTGGTGAGTTGTGTGAACATTAAGCACCAAAATCAACTTCTGTCACTGCATCAAATCTATTTTAATTTGTACCAACATTTTTAAGCAGAATTTGGGGATTTTTGAAAATAAAAAATTTTGGCCGATGTTTAAGGTCCGGGGCTTATGTAAATTTTCATACAGGTAAATATATTTCTGGTGAGTTCTGTGTCAAAATTAAGCACCAAAATCAACTTCTGTCACTGCAGCAAATCTTTTTTACGTTGTACCAACATTTTTAAGCAGAATTTGGGGATTTTTGAAAATAAAAATTTTGGACGATGTTTAAGGTCCGGGGCTTACGTAATTTTTCATAAGGGTAAATATATTTCTGGTGAGTTCTGTGTCAAAATTAAGCACCAAAATCAACTTCTGTCACTGCAGCAAATCTTTTTTAATTTGTACCAACATTTTTAAGCAGAATTTGGGGATTTTCGGAAAAAATAAATTTTGGCCGATGTTTAAGGTCCGGGGCTTACGTAATTTTTCATATGGGTAAATATATTTCTGGTGAGTTCTGTGTCAAAATTATGCACCAAAATCAACTTCTGCCACTGCAGCAAATCTTTTTTAAGTTGTACCAACATTTTTAAGCAGAATTTGGGGATTTTTGAAAATAAAAAATTTTGGACGATTTTTAAGGTCCGGGGCTTACGTAATTTTTCATACTTGTAAATATATTTCTGGTGAGTTCTGTGTCAAAATTAAGCACCAAAATCAACTTCTGTCACTGCAGCAAATCTTTTTTAAGTTGTACCAACATTTTTAAGCAGAATTTGGGGATTTTTGAAAAAAAAATATTTGGCCGATTTTTAAGGTCCGGGGCTTATGTAATTTTTCATACGGGTAAATATATTTCTGGTGAGTTCTGTGTCAAAATTAAGCACCAAAATCAACTTCTGCCACTGCAGGAAATCTTTTTTAAGTTGTACCAACATTTATAAGCAGAATTTGGGGATTTTTGAATATAAAAATTTTGGCCGATTTTTAAGGTCCGGGGCTTACGTAATTTTTCATAAGGGTAAATATATTTCTGGTGAGTTCTGTGTCAAAATTAAGCACCAAAATCAACTGCTGTCACTGCAGCAAATCTTTTTTAAGTTGTACCAACATTTTTAAGCAGAATTTGGGGATTTTTGAAAAAAAAATTTTGGCCGATGTTTAAGGTCCTGGGCTTACGTAATATTTCATATGGGTAAATATATTTCTGGTGAGTTCTGTGTCAAAATTATGCACCAAAATCAACTTCAGCCACTGCAGGAAATCTTTTTTAAGTTGTACCAACATTTTTAAGCAGAATTTGGGGAATTTTGAAAAAAAAAAAAATTTTGACCGATTTTTAAGGTC